>MU224239.1:0-20298 GCA_018584345.1 Thuja plicata
CCATCCCAGTACGACTCCAACTTGAGTGCACTTAACTACGGAGTTTCCTCCATGGTTAAACCCACTCTGCTTGCATCCTCATTTGCAAAACCTTCACCAAGTGTTGTGCCTTATGAACCATCCATTATAAAGCCCCTTAAGCTCATCAGTTGATAAGCTTAAGGGGATTTCTAATGGATGGTTCATAAGGCACAACACTTTGTGAAGGCTTTGGAAATGAGGATGGAAGCAGAGTGGGTTTAACCATGGAGGAAACTCTGTAGTTAAGTGCGCTCTAGTTGGAGTGGTACTGGGATGGGTGACCTCTTGGGAAGTCCCAGTGCTTCACCTCTGTGAGCATCACCCATATCCAATGAGTGCTAAGTGTTCCATTCATTCTCATGAGAGATGGGTTTGTGTAAATCACTACTCATGAATCAAAGGTCAATGAGTTTGACTCAAAAAACTACACAGTTGAATCCAAGTAGAATTAAAAAAAAATTAATTGGTCAAATTTTTATTTTTTTTAAAATTAGCATTGGTCGAAATTTTGACCATTGGACTAAAGATTTCGACGAGATTGCTATGCTTTCCACCAATGAAATGGTTGAAATTTCAACCACTGCCACGTTTCATTTCTACCAAACAGTGGTCAAAATTTTGACCATTCGACTAAAGATTTCGACGGGATCGCTATGCTTTCCACCAATGAAATGGTCAAAATTTCAACCACTGCCACGCTTCGTTTCTACCAAAGATTGGTCAAAATTTTGACCATTGCACCAAAGATTTTGACAGGACTGCTATGTTTTCCACCAATGAGATAGTCAAAATTTTGACCAATGCCATGGTTCGTTTCCACCAAAGCTTGGTCAAAATTTTGACCATTGGACTAAAGATTTTGACGAGATTGCTATGCTTTCCACCAATGAAATGGTCAAAATTTCAACCACTGCCACGTTTTGTTTCTACCAAAAAGTGGTCAAAATTTTGACCATTTGACTAAAGATTTTGACGGGATTGCTATGCTTTCCACCAATGAAATGGTCAAAATTTCAACCACTACCACGCTTCGTTTCTACCAAAGATTGGTCAAAATTTTGACCATTCAACTAAAGATTTTGACGGGATTGCTATGCTTTCCACCAATGAGATGGTCAAAATTTTGACCAATGCCACGGCTTGTTTCCACCAAAGATTGGTCAAAAGTTCGACCATTGGACTAAAGATTTTGACGGCGATTCTTGTCAAATTAAACAAGAGCTATAGTCAGAATTTTGACCTCTATTTTGGTTGCAATTGCGACCAATAATAAAAACATCGAAAATTTGACAAAAAAAAAATGACGAAAGGTTTGGTCGTGAATTCGACCAATTACTGTCGAAATTGCGACCAATTTTCGTCAAAATTTGAAGTCAAATTTACTAGTGACACCAAACTTTAATATACAAATTTTATTATTATTTTAATATAACGGGTGCTAGCCCTGCCACCCTACTTAGCTATTAAATTATCAAAAAACTAATTTGTATTCATTTTAAGATTCATAAATTATTTATTTATATTTTAAATAGTAAAATTTTAGTAATTATCTAATACTAATGAAATAAGTAAAATTAAGATTTGATTTTAAAATAAAATAACAATTTCTCTCTTTCAAAAATAATGCAATGCATTTAGGAACAACAATTGCTAGAGATTCACAGAATCACACACCAAGATGGGAGACATTTTTACTGCAAACCCTTTTTCCATTTCTTTCCTAGATTGAAATTTGCTACAAAGCATTTTTTAAAACTGTAAAGACAACTGAGACTGCAAATTTTTTATTAATATGTGGGCCATGTCTATGAATATTTACATTGAAGTGTAAGACCTATAGAATAATGAATTTTCACATAATTCTGATTACACTTGGAAGTTGGGATACCCCTAATTCTACCCAAAATGTACAATAATCCCTTTGAAATATAAAAGGTGGTATTCCAAACCACAAAAAACCAAAAGGCGGTGTGGTGGTGGTAGGACAATGTTATCCTGGTAGGGAAGTGGTATCTACAACACGTAGTTCCACTACCACTGGTGATAACGGCATCACCAAAAATCACCACCTACAAAACAAAAAAACCTCCATTTCAAAAAAGTAGGGAGCTCTCCATCCCTTCATCTTGCGTGGAATGCTTCAAATATGAGAACTTGTGCAAATTCCTCTAGCCATCCATAATAATATGTCATTTAATCAATGAGAAATTTTTTTATGGAGGAAATCCCTACCAATTGCCTCCCATTTCCTCTGACGCACCAGTTCCTCATCATTCAAGTTCACTATAAATGGTTTCTAGGCCACATTCTGGTCTGGCTACAAGAGCTTGGGTAGATTTCTTGGCCATGGGATCCCCACCCCGATTTCTACCAGGGTGAAAACTCTAATGTGATCTCCCAGGAATTCTTCTTTAAACACCTACCTTAGCATCAATAGTATCTCTACCTTGTCTCCTCTAAAGTCCAGAAGAGAGGCCAAAAATCAAGACTCAATGTTCATATTCACTCAGTATCTGTCAATAGATACCATATTTTAATATCCCAACAATATCCTCTCAACCTTATTTGTAAACATTTCAACCTTCCTACGAACTTATTTTAGCATCGGGTCCATGATAGTGCCCAAAAATGTCATCTATGTCTTTTCAGTTGTCAATCAAATAAGACTATCCATCTTCAGATTCTTCAATAAAGATGAAAAAGGCATAAAACAAACTCTTCAACTACCTACCAGACTCTATCTACCCAAGGAGAATTGAAGAAGAAATAGGCTTAAACCATCTATAAATAGCCTAAAAATACCTAGTCCTTATTAATTCCTTATCTAACCCTATTAATAATTTAATTCCTTTGTCTTTTATAAAGTTCAAAGGAAGCCACATATATTTTTAGATGTATTATGTTAAATATTTGATATCTGTACAAATCTTTGCCATAAATGGAAGAGTGTGGGAAATTGGGAATCATGTCATTATGTCAATATCAAATTCAATGTCTTGCATGGATCGCACATGAGAATGCCATTGACAAGAAATTTTGTTAGTACCAAATTGCATGCCTTGAATGGAGTATATAACATTATCAACCATCTAGGTGACCAGTTATGGTTGACGTTTAAGGTTACGATGTAGAGTTAAGTATACAGATTTGACACGTGTCTCAATTCTAGAGACTTTTTGTAGAACTGCATGTTCTTCAGAATTTTGGCCTGAAATAGAATTTAAGCCATTGATCTATGATCATCCAATGACCATGAAGAATAAATATATAATAGTAAAATGATGGTTGTTATGTATGTGTGCCCATGGCCACAATTATCAATACCACCTTTCATGCAACAAATCAAGGCTATATTCTCTCGAGATTTGATGTAATGTGCCATATAAAGTTGACTTAATTACATTAATTTCCATTTAGCATTGGCCCATTATGATGATTTGTGGCAAGTGGCTATTAATAGAATGTGGATTTAAAAAATCCACATTTCAATTTTCAAGGGATTGAAAAAAATGCCAATAAAATTTATATATTCCCCATAAATAACGAAAGATTAGCCAAAAAATTTCTACTTGTTACAAACAATTGAAAAAAAATTGCCAATACAATTAAATATTTTTTCTTTTACAACAAAAAATTCGCCAATACACTTAAATATTTTTTTCTTTAAAAGTAAAAAAAATTGCCAAATACATTATTATTTTTCCCCACAATAAGAAAGATTCGCCAAAATTTTCTAGAATTTTCATACGATTGAAAAAAATCGCCAATAGAAATTTAATATTTTTCCTCTAAAATTAAAAAAAAATCGCCAACCAAATTAATATTTTCCACCAAAATAATGTAAGATTCACTAGGATTTTACACGTTTATCCACGAGGGGTTTCTTAAAGTTATCCTTTTAGAGAAACAAATGTTGGCTATGACACAATGATGGAACATATCAACTTTGACAACATGGTGAAGATCAGTTCTACACAAGCAGTGAGATATTTGCTAAGGATTATGAAGCCTGCTAACATAATGTGCAAAACATGTCAAACATGAAAGTAGATAAGGACTAGATTCAAGAGAAATGAGTATCTACCACAAAACCATTAGAGATAACTCATACAGACTTGTGTAGACCTAGGAGAACAAGGGGAATGAATGGTAAAAGGTATTTTATATTATTTAAAAATGATTACTCTAGAATGACATGGGTTACTTTCTAAATTGCTAAGTTGACCACCTTTGAGGCCGCAGAGATGGGAGATACAATACCTATGGTGGAATCTGCATTCAAGGCAACTGTGCACAATTACAAAATGACTTTATCAAGTCTTGCGAGCACCAAAAGAGATAACAGGTATGAAGAGCTTGGTGAATATGCTGAGGATTGGGCAAAGATAGTAGAAGAGGAAAGAAAACTAGATGAACTTATGGCTTTGATCGCAAGAAGAGAAAAAAGAGGTAAGGGTAAATTTGAAGGAAAGTTACCCCTAAAGTTTTTTTCATGTAATAAGATTGGTCATTTCATCTAGATGTTCTACAATGGTTCCTAAGCATAAACCTAAGTTTCATAGACCAAATTATTCTAAGAATAAGGAATGTTACTATGCTAGTGAAGGTGTGTCTGATGATGATAATGTGGATTATGATGAAATTTGATTTTTTGATATTAAAGATGATGAGCCTATTCACAAAGAAAGATCCTTAGCTTCTCATATTGAAAAGAAACATTAGTGGGTCATAGAAAGTGGTTGTTCACATCATATGACTGGTGATAAAAGTAAGTTTGTTCAGCTAACTAAATATGATGGTGGTGTAGTCAGATTTGGTAATAACACTCCAAAATTGATCATTGGAATTGGTTCACTTATTCTTGATGGTAAAACTAATAATGATAATGTATTGCTTGTTGGACTTAAGCCCAACTTGTTGAGTGTTGGACATCTTGTAGACAAGGGCTATCATTTGAAGTTCAATAATGGGAAATGTACTATCAGAATTCAGACAAGAGGTTTGATCGCATATGGTAAAAAGTCAAGAGGTAATGTAGTTGAATTGAATACTATAGAGGCTACTTGTTTTGTTGTGAAGGTTGATGACAATTGGTTATGGCATAGAAGGTTCTGCCATATTAATTTTGGTAACATTATGAAAGTAAGTATGACAAATGCAGTCAGAGATTTACCAAAAAATGTGAAGCCTTCTAACACCATGCGTAGAGAATGTGTGATGGGGAAACAATCTAGAAGCAATTTCCAAAGCAAATCTTACTCAACAAATGGGAAGTTGGATCTGATGCATACAGATCTTTGTGGTCCTACAAGAACAAGATCATACTATGGATAAAGGTATTTTATACTCTTTGTTGATGACTATTCTAGGATGATGTGGGTTGCATTTCTTAAAGAGAAGTCTAAAGCTTTTGTTAAGTTTAAGATTTTCAAAGAAAAAGTTGAGAATGAATCAGGTGTGCAGATAAAATTTTTGAGGTCAGATAGAGGTGGAGAGTTTACATTAGGTATGTTCAATACCTACTGTGAAGAGCATGGAATATAAAGACAAACATCAGCTCCTAGGACACCACAACCTAATGGGATTGTAGAGCAAAGAAACATAACTATACTAGATGCTACCAGGACTATGTTGCTTCAAGGGAATGTTTCACATGTACATTGTGCAAAAGCTATTGGTACTATAGTCTACACTATAAATAGAATTCGGATCAAAGAAGGTACTAGTAAGACACCTTATGAAATTTGGTTTAACCATGCTTCTACTGTAAAATACTTCATAATATTTGGTAGCAAATGTTAGATCAAAAGAGATGATGAGATAGGAAAATTTGATGCTAGAAGTGATGAAGGAATTTTAATTTGTTATTCCACTAAGAGTGATGCGTATAAATGTTTCAATCTAAGATTGAGGAAGATAGTTAAAAGCGCTAATGTGAGAATTGATGAGAAGTTTCAGATTCAGGAAAGAATGTATGACTGCAATCAGATTTTAGAGAATATGGAGACTACTGTAAGTCAAGAGGAAAGTATTGAAGTTGACAATGAAATTGAGGCATGCTTGAATGATCTTACTGAGAATCCAAAGACACCAAGGTATGTTAAGAAATATCACCCTGAGAATCAAATTATTAGTGATATAAATAAAGGAATGATGACAAGATCTAGAATGAGAGATGAGATTTTATTGATTTCACAAGTAGAACCAAAAACTACTGATGAGGCATGTAGAGATGAATGCTGGACTAAAGAAATGTAGGAAGACTTGGATTAGATAGAGAAAAAAAACACTTGGTGATTGGTTCCTATACCTAAGGACAAGAATTTTATAGGGACTAAAAGGGTTTTTAGAAACAAAATGAATGAAGAAGGTATGGTTGTAAGGAATAAGGCGAGACTGGTTTGTAAAGGCTACTCACAACAAGAAGGCATAGACTTTGAAGAAACATTTTATCTTTTTGCGAGATTAGAAGCAGTAAGATTGTTCCTTTCTTATGAAACACACAAGAACTTTAAGGTTTATCAGATGGATGTGAAATCTGCATTCCTGAATGGAGATCGAGAGAAAGAGGTATAAATTGAGCAGGCTGATGGCTTTCCTTTGACAGATGATGAAGACATGGTTTTCAAGCTGAAAAATGCATTGTATGGACTGAAACAAGCACCTAGAGTATGGTATGCCCGGTTAGAAGAGTATTTACTACATCTTCATTTCAGCAAAGGTAGCGTAGACAGTAATTTGTATTTGAGAACTAGTGAAGATTGAATCTTTATTGTTGAAGTCTTTGTAGATGATATTATTTTTGGAGGCAATGATGAAATGAGTAAGAAGTTTTCTAAGGAAATGAAAAATGAATTTGAAATGTCTATGATTGGTGAAATGAAGTTCATCCTTGGTTTGCAAATTACTCAAGACAAACATGGTATTTTCATATCTCAAACCAAGTATCTTAAGGAATTGTTGAAAAAGTTTGGAATGGAAGATTGTAAACCTATTGGAACACCTATGGTTACTGGTTGCAATCTTACTACTACTGATGAATCTTAGAGTGTTTTTCAGACAAAGTATAGATCCATGACTGGAGGCTTACAATATCTGAATCACACTCTAGACCAAACATTGTTAATAAAGTTGAAATTTTTGTGAGGTTCCAAGTAGATCCTTAAGAGACCCACCTTTCTGCATTTAAGAGGATATTCAAATATCTGAAAGGAACATTGGAATATGACTTATGGTATGAAAAGTTTGATAATTTTACTTTGTATGCTTATACTGATGTTGATTGGGTAGGAAGTGTTGACGACAAAAAGAGCACAAGTGGTGGTGCATTTTTGTTTGGAAATAGGTTGGTTTCATGGTTAAGTAAGAAGAAAGATTGTATAGCTCAGTCTACTGCTGAATCAGAGTATATTTCTACTATGATAAATTATACACAAATTATGTGGATGAAGCAGATGCTAAAATATATTAGGATTACTTTTGAAGAGCTAGTGGTTATACATTGTGACAATACAAGCACAGTGGATATATCAAAGAATCCTATTATGCATTCAAAGACAAAACACATTTCAATCAAATATCACTTCTTAAGAGACAGGGTTACAGAAAATGAAGTCAGATTGGAGTACGTCAGTACAAAGGAGAAATAATAAATATATACACAAAACCTTTGTCAAAAGATGCCTTTGAGTATCTCAAAGGTGTGCTTGGGGTGGGAACCCCTCCTTGCAAAAAAAAAATGATGTAGAAATGCATTAGTCCATTAGCTATCAGAACTATATCAATCATTGGACTTGATGTTGATGACATGTAACTGATTGAATGTTTGAAGATATTAAGTTGATGATTATGCAAGGCATTAAATCAGTTAATGTATTGTATTGTCATTGATGTCAACTTGATATAATCTATATAGTCATGGAATACTGCTAAAAGACTTCAAAGAACCGATGAATCAAGACTATGCTATCAGTAATGCATACAAAGTCAAGTATTCACTAAGTGACTGCATACACCAACAGAGTGCACGCCGATGGTCAGAGTAAAAGAGCTAAGTCACAGTGTTTCCCGATGAATGAATGCACAACATTACCAATGTGTAGAGTTACAGTGTTGTCAGACGAGCAAAACAGAGTAACCCGACAGAAAGAATTTCAATGTTACCCGACGGAGAAAACAAAGGACGGAGATCCCGATGACAACTGAAGTCACATTGACAAAACAATCAGTTATCACCGATGACTAACTGAAGTGTTGACCGACAGAACAAAGAGTTTAGAAAATGATAAAATGCTTAGCTGTCAAGAAGCTAAAGATAGAGTTAACAGATACTTATCATTGTTTTAATCATCCAGAAAAAGCTGAAGATAAGTAATTGATTTAAAGTTGTTTTGGCCAGTTGGCAAGAAGATCTCTTTGAGATAAATCAGGAGTTTTTCTTTAAATCTATTACCAAGAATTTTTGAACACGCCAAGAGTTAAGAAAGCCAAGAAAAGGGGAAATCATGTCTATATAGAGACAAACCCTCTTCATTACGAAGTGTGGGGTGAACAAGAGAAGAGGAGAGATGCTAAAGAAAATCTGACGGAGAAGAAAGTCTTCATTCAATCTTGATCAACAAGCTAAAGGAAGAGCTAGATTCTACAGACACCGACGAACAGTGAGACAAGCATCACAAAGCAGAGAAAGTGTGGGGCAAAGGTATATATTTGAGTATATTGATCAGTGAAGTAATTGACCTACAATAGATCTGAAAATCTGCATTTGTGTTGTATGTATGAACAGATCATTAGTGTTTCAGTTTAACCATTGAAGCATATAAGACTCTTAACATAACAGGACTTAAAATTATTTTTCAATTGAGATACATCCAAAGGAGTATCAAAAAGTTTGATCACAAAAGTAGCATTGGATATGCCCGATACCTATTGACAGGCCAAGTGAGTGTTTGATCGAGGATGGTAGCATTAGGTGCCAGATACTAGTTGACAAATTATTTCTAAATCCTATAACAAGGTCACACCTAGCAGTGTGTTTGTAACCTTTAACTAGGTTGGCTCTTAATAGGACTCACTTTAGAAGAGTGAAAATTTGGGGTACCGGTCCCAGTGATTTTTCCCTTAACAGGGTTTCCACGTTAAAATCCTTGTGTTATGTGTTTATGGTTTATCACTTTACTGTTTTACATTTCACGTATGCATTTCTAGATTTATTGGTATACTCTACATATTTACTGTGTTTCGATAAATAAGCTTACTACTTATCGGTAATCATACAAAATAGTGATTAGCAAAGCAATCCGACAAGTAGAAAATTGATTAAAGTAATTCAAGGCATACATCTTGTAGGGCAGAAGATAACTTGAGACACAATTAGTGGTTATAAGTTTTAAGGGTTGATTTAAGGATTAAATTTTGAGGCCACTGATTCACCCCCCCTCTCAGTTATTACTAAGAATTGGTATCAGAGCTTGTGTGCTTAGAAGGAAGGTTTCAAGACCTAAGCTAAAGATCACAAGATGAACAGACAAGATGTGCCCAAATTGAACAAAGATAATTTTGCTTCATGACAGAGAATAATAAGACTCCATTTATCAGGTATTGGTAATGATGTTACTCAATACTTAGATACTGAATATGTGTTGCCCATAGGAGCACCAATGGTCGAACAATTGAGAGAGAAGCATGAGCACAATTGCATGATGATATAGCTTGCTTCATCACTCTCCGATGCTGAATTTGAAGATGTCAAAACCTACAAGACTACAAAGAAGATGGTGGACAAATTGATGCTTGTACATGGTGGCGACAATAATGTTTTGAAAGCTAAGGCAAAAAGACTTAGAGGAAATTTTGATGATCTCAAAATGAAAGAAGGTGAAAACATCACTCAGTACAACACAAGAATCAAAGAGGTAGTCAATGCTATCCGAGGAGTTAGAGGTATACTAGAAGAAGATACAGTGGTAAGTAAAATTCTAAGAACCTTACTGCCTACTTATGCTATTAGAGTGTCTACCATTCAAGAAATGAGAGCAGTAGCAAATAACAATGTTACTCTAGACAGTTTAATTGGAAGTCTAATTTCATTTGAGATGAATAACTTTGATAATAGTGTCTTACCAAACATAGAGTCTCTATTCAAAACTTCTATGAGAATAAGTAAATCAAGTCATAAGAACACTATGAGAAAAGATAGTGATAGTGAAAGTGAATAAGATGATCTTGATGAAATTGAAGCACTTATGGCTAAAAGAATGCAAAGAGGCAAAGGCAAATACAAAGGTAAACTACCACTTGTTTGTTTTAATTGCAAAGAGATTGGACACTTTGCTACAAGATGTACTATTAGAAGAAAAGATGACAGAAGTAATGACATATCATTTGAAAAGAGGTCTGACAGAGGTGATTACAGAAGCTACCGACAATCAGAAAGAAGAGATACTCGAGACTATAAGGACAAAGGAAAGAAGGCCAGTTACCTAGCAAAATGAAAAGATGATGATACTGACACCGAATCTGATGAAGACATTGAGATGGTGTTTGTGGTTGTAAGGAATGATTCAGATGATGATGAAGAAAGGTATGTAGAAAAATCTCTCATATCTAAGGTTAGCAAAAATGATGTTTGGATCATAGATAGTGGCTTCACTCACCATATGACCGGTGATAAGCAAAAGTTTGAGACTTTTGAATACTATAAAGGTGGTTCAGTAAGAATGGGTATTGACACACCTTGTCTAGTTGAAGGTAGAGGAACAATAATGTTGAATAACCAGATAAAATGTGAAAATTCTTATTGGATAAATGGATTGAATTATAATCTATTGAGTGTTTCTCAGTTGAATAATTCAGGTCACAAAGTAGCATTTGAAAATAAGAAGGAAATGATCTTCAATAAATCAGGAAATCTGATTGGTACCAGTGAGAAAACAAAAGGTAACTTATTCTATCTGAATGATACTGACTCCACTTGTTTGATTGCTACAAATGAAGACATATGGTTATGGCACAAAATATTGTGTCATGTGAATTTTGAAAACATGATAAAGATTAGAAAAAAGAGAAATGTCAGAGGCTTATCGACGATGACCAAGCCCGACAACATCATGTATAAGAATTATCAAAAAGGTAAAATGACAAAGTCTAGTTTTAAAAGCAAAACCCATACATATGATGCAATTATAGAATTAATTCATATTGATTTATGTGGACCTATGAGGACAAAGAGCTATTATGGAGATAGGTATTTTATTCTCTTTGTTGATGATTACTCTAGAATGATGACAGCCATGTTTCTAAAAGATAAATCAGAATCATTTAAGATGTTTAAATGGTACAAAGCAATGGTTGAGAAGAAAAGTGGTAAGGAGTTAAAATGGTTAAGGTCAGATAGAGGAGGGGAATTTATTTTAGATGAATTCACTAACTTTTGTAAAGCATGGAATCAAAAGACAAGTCTCTGCACCAAGAACACCACAACATAATGGAATTGCTGAAAGAAGGAACAAATTCATAGTCGATTGTGCAAGGACACTGATGATAGAGAAAGGCATCACCCAAATCTTCTGGAGGGACACTGTCAGTACTGCTGTTTACACATTGAACATAGTACAATTAAAGAAAGACACCTTATGATCTATGGTATGGATACACACCCAATGTGAGTTATTTCAAAAATTTTGTCAGTCAATGTTATATCTTAAAAGATGATAGAAATGGAAAACTTGACTCCAAGAGTGATGAAGGAATATTTTTAGGGTATTCTACCAAGAGCAAGGAATACAAATGTCTAAATAAAGCCTCTAACAAAATTGTTGAAAGTGCAAATGTAAAGATAGATGAATTTGCAGAAAAGAATGAAAAGGAAAGCACTAAAGAACCAGAGGACTACAATAGATTCACTTACAATGAGGAACTTGACACTCTACCCAACCAACAATATAGAGCTCCAGAGAAATAGATCATTGCACCCAAGCATCAGGCTACAAATACTGACGATCAGAATATTGCTCAACATGATGCACAAAGTGATGGAGAACATAATGAAGAACAAAATGATGATCAAGCTAATAGACAAAGAGTTGAACCTGTACTTGAAAGATACGTCTGAAGGAACCATCCACAAAACTAGATCATTGGAGACAAGAAGGCTGGTATGAGAACCAGAAGTAAGTCTCAAAATACAAGATGTCTTATTTGTGATTATGAGCCCAAATCTGTCAATGTTGCACTAGATAATGATGAATGGATAAGTGCTATGAATGAAGAGGTTGAACAGATAGAGAAAAACAAGACATGGACACTTGTACCAAGACTATATGACAAGAATGTCATCGGTACAAAATGGATATTCAGGAATAAGGTGAATGAGAATGGAGAAGTCACAAGAAATAAAGCAAGACTAGTATACAAGGGGTATGCACAAGAAGTAGGAATTGAATATGGAGAAACCTTTGCACCCGTTGCTAGGCTAGAAGGAGTAAGAATATTACTTTCTTATGCTGCATATAAAGGATTCAAGATATATCAAATGGATGTCAAGTCTGCATTCCTAAATGGAATACTTGAAGAAGAGGTATACATTGAACAACCAGAAGGGTTTGTTGATCCAGACAAGAGGGATGTCAGGGTATGTGCAGGATCATGGTATGCCAAACTAGGCCTTAAGTGGCAATGAAAATTTAGAAAATTAGGGTTAGGAAAGTTGACGTAAAAATTTAGACAAGTTATCAATCTTATATAAAAAATGTGTAAGAAGAGAATTTGTAGAAAATTGAATCTAGTTTCTAAGCTACTATCCCTTCTTTAAAAAAAATATTCTATGTGGTGAAATTTCAAATTTCAATACAGTAGTATGAAAATTTCAGGAAAAAGATAAGAAGAAAGTGTACGTCTGACCACCTTAAACACAATCAAATGATAATATTTTTTTACAAGATTCTAGATATAAGTAGTAGACTCATGTTCGGATGTGACGCATATTTTTTTGTAAATTTTTTACAAGTAAATAATTAATTATGATTTTTCTACTACAACTTTTCCAGAATATAAAAAATCTCGTGTTTGACCACCTTAACTTAGTCTAAAATTCATCAAATTGAATTTTTTTTAGTTTTTAATTGTAGTAGGAAAAGCATAGAATGTGACTCATGTTTTGGATTTCAAAAATGTTATACCGTTTGAAAGTTATAGTTATTTTTCAATCAGTCTATCAATCAGGACTAAAAAGATACGAAGTAGGCATATGTTTGACCACCTTAAACACAATCAAATGATAATAGTTTTTTACTAGATTCTAGATATAAGTAGTAGATTAATGTTCAGACGTGACGCATATTTTTTTGTAATTTTTTTTCAAGTAAATAATTAATTATGATTTTTCTTCTACAACTTTTTCAGAATTTAAAAACTCCCGTGTCTGACCACCTTAACTTAGTCTAAACTTCATCAAATTGAATGTTATTTATTTTTTTCTTGTAGTGGGCGAAGCATAGAATATGACACATGTTTCAGATTTAAAAAATGATATACCAATTGAAAGCTATAGCTATTTTTCAATCAGTCTACCAATAAAGACTTCTTTTTCACATCACTACTTTTTGGCATACCATGATCCTGCACATACCCGACATGATATGTAGACTTCACAAAGCCCTTTATGGATTGAAACAAGCACCCCGAGCCTGGTATGAAAGACTTCATCCCTATCTTATAAGTATTGGATTTTTGAGGACTAGTGAAAACATTAATCTTTACTTGAAGGAAGATACTGATGCTAACATTTTGATTGCTGAGATATTTGTTGATGACATCATATTTGGAGGCAATGATACGATATGAAAATCATTTTTAAATGAGATGAGCAAAGAGTTTGAGATGTCTATATTTGGAGAGATCAAGTTATATCTTGGTCTGCAGATCATGCAACAAGATGAAGGTATTTTTATTACACAATCCAAGAACATCAAAGAAGTACTGAAAATATTCAAGATGGAAGAGTCCAAACCAATTGGAACACCGATGGAAATAGGATGCAAACTGACAAAGGAGGACAAGCCATCAGAGGTAAATCATACTTTGTACAGATCAATGATTGGAAAACTCATGTATGTTGTACATATTAGACCAGATATTGCACATGCAGTAGGAATAGTTGTTAGATTTTTTTCTAATCCCAGAGAATCACATATGACTGCTGTGAAAATAATTCTAAGATATCTGAAGAATACTGAGAAATATGGCTTATGGCATAGAAGAGAAGACAAATTTGAAATTAAGGTCTTTACCGATGCTGATTGGGATGGAAATCTTGATGACCAGAAGAGCACAACTGGAGGAGAATTCTTCATGGGTGACAGACTTGTCACATGGATCAACAAGAAACAAGGATGCATCTCACAATCGACTGCAGAGGCGGAGTATGTTGCTGCTGCTGCAAACTACTCAAATATTGCATGGATCAAACAGTTACTGGAAGGTATGCATATGGAAATTTTAGAACCAGTAATTATCTATTGTGATAATACAAGTGCAATAAACATTTCCAAGAATCCAGTCATGCATGCTAAAACAAAGCACATTGCCATCAAGTATCATTATTTGAGAGAACAAGTTCAGGCAAAAGAGGTGATACTTGAGTATGTGCAATCAAAGGAATAATTGGCCGATATCTTCACCAAGCCACTGCCCAAGGATACATTTGAGTACTTGAGAAAGAGAATAGGGGTCAGACCCTTGTCTACTGGTCAGTAAGCTGACTAGAAGGCTGCATCAACCTACATATTATCAGAATATCATTCATGTTGATGCAAGCAGAGAGATGAACTTCAAAGATAAATCTATACACAACAAGGTATTTATCTACTACAAGCACCAAAATTGTTACCGATAGAATGAGAAATTCAAGGAATATATTATGGATAGAAAGAATCCATTTGGCATCACTGTCAAATATTTGCTTAAAAAAGATGTTTGGCATTGCTGTCAAAGGGAGAGAGATATCTCATTATCATACATACATAGATTATATCCAGTATCAACTCAGGGAAAGATCATATTCATCACAGTATCCATAGGGAGAGAAAAATGTAACAAGAAAGGGAGAGTACACACAAAAGAAGAGAACTACTGACAAAAGACATCACAAGAAAGGAGAACAGTCAGAGAGAGAGAGTTTGAAACAGAATGAGAAGACATCACATCAGAGAAAGAAAGATTCTAGACAGAATAAAAGTTGCAAGAATCAAATCAAAGCTATTTGAGCTTACCGAAAACCAGACATTTGTATTAGTTACATTAGAAAAGCTTGATGAAACTGTATATTTCATATTGTATTAGTAATACTATAGTATGATAATGTAGTATGTTGCCATCAATGCCAAAGAGAGAGATTGATGACATGTAACTGATTGAATGTTTGAAGATATTAAGTTGATGATCATGCAAGGTATTAAATCAGTTAATGTATTGTAGTGTCATTGATGTCAACTTGATATAATCTGTATGGTCATGGAATACTGCTAAAATACTTCAAAGAACCGATGAATCAAGACTATGCTATCAGTAATGCATACAAAGTCAAGTATTCACTAAGTGACTGCATACACCGACAGAGTGCACGCCGACGGTCAGAGTAAAAGAGCTAAGTCACAGTGTTGCCCGACGAACGACTGCACAACATTACCGACGAGTAGAGTTACAGTGTTGTCCGACGAGCAAAACACAGAGTAACCCGACGTAAATAATTTCAGTGTTACCCGACGGAGAAAATAAAGGACGGAGATCCCGATGACACCTGAAGTCACATCGACAGAATAGTTAGTTATCACTGATGACTAACTGAAGTGTTGACTGAAAGAATAGAGAGTTCAAAAAATGACAAAATGCTTAGCTGTCAAGAAGCTAAAGATAGAGTTAACAGATACTTATCATTGTTTTAATCATCCAGATAAAGTCAAAGATAAGTAATTGATTTAAAGCTGATTTGTCCAGTTGGAAAGAAGATCTCTTTGAGATAAATCAGGAGTTTTGCTTTAAATCTATTAGCAAGAATTGTTGAACACGCCAAGAATCAAGAAAGCCAAGAAAAGGGGAAATCATGTCTATATAGAGACAAACCCACTTCTTTACGAAGTGTGGGGTGGACAAGAGAATAGGAGAGATGCTAAAGAAAATCTGATGGAGAAGAAAATCTTCATTCAGTCCTGATCAACAAGCTAAAGGAAGAGCTAGATTCTGCAGACACCGACGAAAAATGAGACAAGCATCACAGAGCAGAGAAAGTGTGGAGCAAAGGTATATATTTGATTATATTGATCAGTGAAGTAATGGACCTACAATAGATCTGAAAATTTGCAATTAAGTTGTATGTATGAACAAATCATTAGTGTTTTAGTTTAACCATTGAAGCATATAAGCCTCTTGACAGAGCAGGCTTTAGAAGTATTTTTCAATTGAGATACATCCCAAGGAGTATCAAAAATTTTGATAAAAAAAGTAGCATTGGCTATGCCCGATACCTATTGACAGGCCAAGTGAGTGTTTGATCAAGGATGGTAGCATTAGATGCCAGATACTAGTTGACAAACTATTTCTAAATCCTATAACAAGGTCACACCTAATAGTGTGTTTGTAACTTTTAACAGGGTTGGCTCTTAACAGGGCTCACTTTAGAAGAGTGAAAATTTGGGGTACCGGTCCCAGTGGTTTTTCCCTTAACAGGGTTTCCACTTTAAAATCCTTGTGTTATGTGTTTATGGTTTATCACTTTACTGTTTTACATTTCACATATGCATTTCTGGATTTATCGGTATACTCTACATATTTACTGTGTTTCGATAAATAATTTTACTGCTTATCGGTAATCATACAGAAGAGTGATTAGCAAATCAATCCGACAAGTAGAAAATTGATTAAAGTAATTCAAGGCATACATCTTGTAGGGCAGAAGATAACTTGAGACACAATTAGTGGTTATAAGTTTTAAGGGTTGATTTAAGGATTAAAGTTTGAGGCCACTGATTCACCCCCCTCTCAATTATTACTAACAGATGCTTAGATGCACTCCTCAGGGGGAGTGATCGCAAAATATATCAGAGCATATTTGGGTGATCAAGCACCTAGTTGTTGCAGACTTGAAGATTTGAAAAAGCTACACCTTGCAGAGGAGGGATGGATAGAGAAGGATAAGGGCTATGACACCCTTTTCCATTGAAGTCAAAGGGGGAGAGATACAAGTAGAAAATCCCTACTATTTTAGGGGGAGATGTGAAGAGGATATTGAGAAGATTGTATTAAAAAGGATACTCTTGGGTTGATGGATTTTCACATATGTTGCCATCAATGCCAAAGGGGGATATTGTTGGAATTATTTTTGTTAGAGGTGTTGACATTCATGTTTTGTCATTGATGTCAACATATATTTCAGTTGGTTTCATCAGAAGTTTTAAACAAACTGATTATGATTGGTACATGTAAGACTAACAGAAGTGTACGAACGTTGTACGAGATTTCAGAGTATGTGAGCATGGAGATGTATACATGAATGAGCAGGAACATTATATCTAAGGTCCCTTGGCTTGATATTATTTTTGGCATTAGTTATAGTTGTTTTGGTGAAGATTGGGTATAGAGCAGTAACGGAGAATTATGACAGAGTTGGTCTCTGAGTTTTGGAGATAACATTGATGCGAGCACGAGTTATGATTTGTGAGCTTAAGGCGTGGTAGAAGACATGTTGGGGAATGTCACTTGTGATTCTTGGGTCGCTGAGTTTTTGGTGAAGTTAGCTGAAGTGTGTGATCTTGCGAAGATCTAATTGTCGCCGACTATAGTGGTGTAACGTGTCTAGAGGATGGCGAGTGTGGATTACGGTTCTTGGAGTATAATTGATGAGTTGTAATTGATGTTTACTTGTGTAAGGTACCATGTGTATCTTAACAAGGGTCTATACAAAATTGTTTGTGCATTGGGGAAGTCTTGAGGATGACCTAATTATTGTAAACTTGTATAAAGGAGAGTTGTTTCTTGATGGGATAGTATGGAAGTGTAATGTGGAAGCTGCAAGCTTGTAATTGTGAAGTCTATTAGATGTAGAGCAGAGATAGTGATTGTAATGAACTTTATTGGAACTATTTAAGCAAAGCAAGTTGTTATCAGTTAATTCGCTGGTTATTGTATACTTCTCTATATGTACTTTGGACAGTGAGTCCTGAAGGTGGATTTAACCTTCTCATTTAAGCAGTGTGCCTAGGCAGTTAGCCTCTTGCTTCTCTTGACTCCTAATAGGGTATGTCCTTTAACATGGACAGTGTACTATATGTAATAATCAACTTCTAACATGACTAAATCTCCTACCAGGGATACTATACTTTCAGTACATTATTTGTCGGTGCTAGTTCCCACCGGATTTTTTTTCCCTTAACAAGGTTTCCTCGACAAGAATTGCTTGTATTATGGTGTTGTATTTGATGTGTTCAGATTTGCATTGAGTAATTGGTTTATAAAGTTCAAAGTTTAATTATTTGGCTCACAACTGATTCACCCCCCTCCCTCTCAGTTGTGTTGGTGGACTACTATTCCTAATAGATGGAACCACAAGATGCACTACGGGCAAAGATTCCCCTCGACTCTCTTTAGCAATTTCACCTCACAGAGATGATAACGAGAAGGACGGAGAAATTGCAAATGGATGGACTCTCCCAGACCCTGAGCCTTCTCAAATTGCTGGTTGGGGAGACATGAATGACAAGAAAGATCCTCCGCCTTCCTTTGCCACACCTTTGGCCGCTTGAGGGACTGTCTCTTTATTTGCTTTCTATTTGGTAGTTTCTGGGCAATGCCCATTTGACATTTCAGTTTAGACCTTGTCTCTGCTATAACTATGGTTAAGTTTGAGAATTGAATGATTTTCCTCTCAAAGTTCTTTATATTACTGTTGAACTTTTCGATGCTTAATTGATTTTTTTTGAAACTGTCTTTACATAAAAAAAAAAAATATCATAAGTAGTATTATATATATTTCAAGATTGTATATACACAAATAATAATTAATTAAACTAAATTATAGTCAAATTGTACCTCCCTCCAAACAAATGGAAATAGTTAGTAGCAATATAAAAAAAAGTATCCAATGCCAAAACGAAATGGAAATGTACCAAACAAATCCATATCTTGGAAAGCGAGCTGAAGAATAAGGTATGAAATATTCAAATATTTAGGTGGGATAAACAAGTTTGTCCAAGAAGAATCTCATGCGTTGGCTCCTATAAAGAACGTGCGTCCTTTTTAACAAGGGAAGTCAATGGTCATTGGTCAATGAGAAGAAAGTTATATATTTACGTACAAACTGTCGTTAATTGGGGGACAGAAACAAATTTGAGTGCTCTTAAATGTCGGTGGCCGCACTTTCAATTGGCTTTTTCCAAACATGTTAAAAGCACGTTGATCAAAATGATAAATATAAATTCGAATATATAATTAATGTTCCGCAAATGTAGAGTGTAATGTCACGACGGTGTTAACAGAAATTCTTATGTTTCATTTAAAATTTGAAAATCATTTATATATCAAATATTGATAAATAATATCAAACATAATATTTTTAAAATAAATAGATTGTGAAACCTATATTTCAAATATATATATATATATATATTAAATAAAGTAGTTTTAAAGTAAAATAAAATATATTTAAAGTAAATAAATTAGTTGAATTGATATCTCTTTACTTTTTTTTTAGAAAAGTGTATTTAAGATATTTATACTTTTTAAAATTTAAAAATATATTATTTTACCTTTTTAAAATTGTATATTATTTTATTTGAATGTTTTTGGAATATTGGATGGAAATATATAGAAAAGTTTTAAGAAAGTATTTTAAGTTTTATAAAAGTGTGTGTATATGTTTCTCATATCAACTTGTTTGTCTTTGGTCTTAATTATCTTAATAATCAATTTGTCTTGATTTTTCTATAAGCTTGCTCTTAATCCAATGCTTACCCTTATAGTACCAAATATCATATCTTTACAATTAGGTTGGTCCAATCCTTTAACATTTTTTTCATAGATAGAATGACAAATTTGATTTTGTCCCTTAGACCCACAACTTAAATTTAACTATTATTTGATCATATTTACACATTTTTATTATAAAATACAATCATTTTAATTTAAAAGATTTATACAAAGAATTTAAAAAAAAAAAATGGGCTATAGACATATAAACTATATATACTTAATTTTTTTATTATAATATGTGATATATATATATATATA
>MU224239.1:30084-67283 GCA_018584345.1 Thuja plicata
CAGCTCTTCAGACATTTGTCTTCTCTACCTGGTCATGCACTTCAGTGGGGGTTCCAGCAGTATCTTCTGACAAAGTTTTCAGACATGCTTCGGAGATGCTTCTTGCTCTTTTCTTGTTCCTCTCTCTAGGACTTTCCCTAGATTGAAGGCTCTGTTTCCTTCATCTAGTTTGCTTTCTATTTTGGGTACCTGATCAGGCCTAGTTGCCGGGACCCATCTTTCCTGCTTTCTGCAGTAGTTAGCTATTTTGCTTCTCCCTAAGTTACACTTAAGGGGGGGTGTTAGAGTAATCAATTAAGTTACTCTTTAGTGCTTAAGTTTCACTTAGGCAGTTTCTATTTCCTAGAAGTTTCCTTTTTAGGGTTTCGGTATCCTTTATAAGGAATCACCGCTTTCATTTCTTCATAGAGATTGTAATAATTTTATTGTTGTTAATAGAATCTTATTCTTGCAACATGGTTTTCAACTCTCTGCCTTTTTGGCCACCATAGCTGCTTTTTTCTCCTCTGTCTTGCTTCTTCTCGTAGCAGTTATGCATGCAGGTTTCTTGGGTTGATTTGCAGTTCAGAAAATCTAACAGAGAATACATTCACCGCATCTTTCAGTCATAAGCTACATTTCTATATGCTGAAGAGAGTCACGGTTTCCAGTCTCAACATGGTGGTCGAGATAAAACAATCATAAATTGGTCTGTTGCCCGCGTGTCTGAAGGAGGAAGTTAAAAGACATACAATGGAGGCCGCGGTGTTTTTCTCAGTTACATGTCACACAACAGACTGGGGATAAGTCTGAAACTATGACTGAGATGTCCCCAGTTTAGAGCCGAGGTTCATGGGTCAACATCTCAATCACAGTTTAAGACCACTCCAAGATTGCAGTGGTAGTAAACTCCAAATGTACAGTGGTGGCTGCAAACAAAGACCGCCAGAACTTCTTTCATACACTGCAGTTTAAAACCAAAAATGGTGGTAAGACATCAATCCAGAACCTGAGTTACAAGTGAATCTGCAGTGCCATTAGTAAATGGCTTCGAAAACACTTCATCATCAAGTGTTCCAAGCTTTCAAGCAGACTGAAGTCAACCCACTGTGAAACTCAAAATCAAGCAAAAAAGAAGACCGAAGATACCATATTATCAAAACATCCCAACATTAAAGCAAATGCAAGAAAACTTACAGTTGGAACCTGAGTTCAAAGCAAATGAAGATCAAAAGCCACAGCCTTTACTGAAGAAGAATGCGACAACAAAGATGCCATGTGTTACATTGAGCATGTAAACGACACTTATTCCCTCATAAATCTCATGAAACTCGAAGTTTCTCTACAGAACAGAGGCAGAAACATAGCAGAGATTCATGGTTTCCAATTTCAACATGGCGGCAACACAGAGCAAAAAACCCTAAGATGCAAATGAAACTAATGAACGAAATGCATTATGTTTTACTCTCATTTGGAATCCACTGTCAGATGGAGTAAATGCATTTGCAGTCCCAGTGCATCGACATTCCCTCCTTATTGCCACATTGGTACTTTTTGTGCCATGACATAATGAAATGTCCCTTCCAACTGATGGTGATCAAATCAATTACAAACCGTGCCAGTTACCAAACCACAACAACATCGACCACAGTGGTATGGTGTCGGCAGAGTAAGAGATGGGTGATGTTGCTAAGTTGATAAGGGTTTCTAACCCTTTGATGTTAGGTAATCGGGTTTATGAATAGGGTGATAGAACACTGCTAAATTTGAATGTCATGTATTCAAAATATGGTAAAGGATGTAATTACTATATTGGTAATTAGTATATTTAGATATGGGGGTCAATTTAGTGGATGGAGGAGCTTTAGTGAATTCATTATTCCTATAGCTGTTTGTTCATTTTTTTTTTGTATTCCAGTGTAAGTTCATGATTGTAATTTTGATTTTGTGCAAGAGGATTTCACTATTCCTTGTCATTACTCAGGAATTCATACATGTAAGTTGTATACAGATTGTTGAGAAGAATATAGTTGCCCCACTTTTTCATACATCTTATTGTGATAATTTGTTCAAAGTTTCTTTTCAATTTTTTGCATCTAAGAGTAATATCTTTGTAAATATGGATTAGTGAATTGCATCAATTCCTCTTCTATATCACAGAATATAAGCCTTTTTGCAGAATATGCATGTTGTTAATGGTGAGAGTACTACTTGTGGTTAAACCCTAGTTGTGGCCTTCCAATTAACCTATGTATTCAACAGTGAATGATAGTACAAAAATCACTAGGGTATGATAAGTGGATGTCAGTTTAAAGCTTCAAAAAGATCTGAATCTCCTTGGTGTATCACCTTTTTTCTAGTTTTCATGCAAGTTTAATTTTAAACCTCTCTTCCCTTTTCTCAATTAAATTTTCAATCAGGAGGTGATATTCCATACCAAAATAGGAACTGACCTAGAATCTGGAGATTCTTCCTCATCCATAGTTCACCCACAGCTAGAGGAAGTTTCCATTGTTAGATAGAATTGCCATGAAGCCTTAATGCCTGATTTAGGGTGACAATTCTAAGCCTGAACATAACCATCTTAACTTACTCTAAACTTCATCAAATTGAAAACTTTTTATTTTTTCATTGTAGTAGGAAAACTATAGAATGTGAATCATGCTTAGGATTTCAAAAATGTTATACTGTTTTAAAGCTATAGCTATTTTTCAATCAGTCTATCAATCAGGACTAAAAAGATAATAAGTAGGTGTATGCCTGACCACCTTAAACACAATCAAATGATATTATTTTTTATTAGATTCTAGATATAAGTAGTAGACTCATGTCCGAATGTGACACATATTTTCCAAGTAAATAATTAATTATGATTTTTCTTCTACAACTTTTCCAGAATATAAAAATTCCCGTGTCTGACCACCTTAACTCACTCTAAACTTAATCAAATTGAAATATTTTTCTTTTTTTCTTATATTAGGTGAAGCATAGAATGTGACACATGTTTTAGATATAAAAAATGTTATATTATTTAAAAGTTATAGATAATTTTCAACCAGTTTACCAATCAGGACTTATTTTTCACATCGCCACTCTTTGGCATACCATGATCCTGCACATACCCATTTAAATAACATTTTATTGTCACTGATCTAATGCATATTCTGACAACAATATCATAGATAGATCAAACTCTTTCTAAATAGGAAGCTATAGGTCAATTTTGATTGTATGCTTTGATTGATTTCTTGTGCTAACAATTGAGCTAATGAGGTATAGAGTGTTGTGTTTGCATATTTGTAGGTACAGTTGATTGACACATAAAAATACACACATTATTGGTGCCCACCTTGGGGTTGAGCCCCAGATTTTACCTCCTTTTGAGCACATTTTCTTCATGCTAACTCTCTGTTTGGCAGTGCAGATCCACATATGGTGAACAAGATTGTATCCCGTGAACATGATCACACACGGTAAATCCTGGCTCACATCGCAGAAATCCAGGATCACATCTGGTAAGCATCATATTTGATTGATTCAAGATCACATTTAGGGTCCTTAATCACATTTAGTTAATCCTGGATCACATTTAGTAAAGGCTCACATTTAGTTAAAATGCTGGATCACATCTGATGCTTTAATTTGCATAATTAGTTGATTTCTAAGGACTAATGCGTAAATTTGATGCATTTGATTGATTGTAAGCAGCCTAACATTGTTTGCAGGACATTTGACAGAGAATACACATGCCAAAGATTGCTATAAAAACATTCTCAAACTGCTAATGCATGGTTTTGCAGGCTGCCTCAAGGAAATCAACTAAACATCATGTTTGTTTCAATTGATTTGTTGGAATTTAATTGAATTTGAGGTTAATTTTTAATATAATAAGAGGATTATGCTATTTTCCCTTTTGGGAAATCAGAAACTCAAAAGTTAGATTACAATTTGAGGTCACATTTGGGAAAATTTACAATCTGCATGATGTGTTTGATAGGAGAAAACGACATGGATAGGAGAGTATGCTCTTCTCCATAGTGGAGAATTAGAAATCTAGACTCCAAATTTGCCAATCCTGTTTATTTCTTTAACCTTTAGATGTGCCTAATGGTTGAGGGAAAAATATCTAGGAACGGCCCACATGAGAACGAGGTGTGAGTCACACCACTCCAACTCATGTTAATAAAATTTACTTCTTGATACCAAAGCTTCAGAAGTCAGTTTTCATTTGCGCTTATACTCGGCTCACGTATAACACAAAGTAGGGCCTCACAGTCGCAATCATGTTTACTTTAATTCTTGTGCTAAGATGCTCTGTGGGGCTATATGCCTGAATTGCGCTTGCGTGGACGCAAAGGATACAACCGAATGAAGACCCATACTAGAATCTACAACATAGACACCACCTGATCTACCTCTGAAAGGTTGGTAATTCTTGTGCAAGGAAAATAGTAATTTCCCCAAGACACTCATCACATCAAACCCTCTTTGACATTACTACTCAGCTAATATGGCCTCCAACATCCATTGTGTGTTGTTGGACTGTCATATCCTGAGGAGTCATTGAGTGTGTTCCTAAGTCAATGAGCAAGTATTTACGATGTCAACTTAGTTATTAATGATAGGTGTGTTTGGAGCCTAAAAAAATTGCTTGGTGTGTGTGAACTTCAAACAAAAGATAAAAATCCCAAATCTATCACCTCTAAGATGGTTAGAGACAATTTCACATCTTCAGACTCATGAAAATTCAGCAGACAAATTCTGATATCAGATAATTTTCCTCATTTTTCAACCAAGTGGAAAACATAGACAAATATGTCAGAAGGTCATATTAAATATATAGGGTTGCACCTGGTGAACACAGTCACATTCATCAATTGAGGATCACATCCTGTAATATAGGGTCGCATCTGGGAAACAAGCTTAATTCAGGGTCGCATCCAGGAAATCAAACTTAGGGAAGATTCACATCTAGTCATTCTAGGATTGTATCTGGGACAGGGAGCATTTGTACACGTGTCAGAATTAGGATATTTGCAATTTTAGGTACCCTTTTAGTCTCTCAGTCGGGTTCAATTTTCATTCTTATTTAGTCTATAAATTTTCTCTAGTCAAGTTGCAAGTGTACCTCGCATTATTTCTAGGTATTTAAACAATCGTTCCCAAGTTGTGTTGTTGTTTCACTTTCAAATCTCTTTGGTTCCCAACTCACTATCAGGGCATTCTAATCCTCTGACGTTGGAACTTATCACTTGGTCTTATCAAACTATCACTCACCTTTCCTTGGACAAACACAATTGGACTATTTCAAACCCTTTTTGCACATTGGGACACTTTGACGAGACTTTTCTTACACTTTCATGGTTAACACAAGACACAATAAATTTATCTTGTTAGACCTACTAGACTGATTCAACTCCATCACAGAGGTACATCAAGGACAAACCTTATTTTTAATCAAGACTCGCCCTCAACACCTCTTAACACAGGACAATTGAAACCACACATAATGGATATGCTCCATGGAGGATGGAGTGTTGCATTTGATGAATACAATGACAAAGATAATAAAGAGGAATGAAATCATGATAGTCCCTTGTTTGATTCTGATAGTGAAGAAGACATAATCGAGGAAGATTATAACAAACTTAAGCAAAGCAAGAAGTTTCAAAGAACATTGGAAAAGATCATCAATGAGGACAAAGAGAAGTACTTCCTTCACTTATCTTCTATGGGAGTTAAGCTCCCTAAAGATTATGATGTTGAACAATTAAAATATGAAGAAGTACAAATACCTATTTCATTTCTCTCGAAGCAATTATATAAAATGCAAATGGAAATTAAAGAGCTCAAAAGAGAGAAGGATAAACCAAAAAAGAAGTACTCGTTGGGACACATATGTCCATTCCCGTTTGAAAAAAACTTACACATGGTTCCTTTTCCTCATAACATGGATAAAATTAAGTATGATACATACACAAGAGACACTAACCCTCATGATCATATGAGAATTTTTATCCTTGAGTATAGAGTTCATGCATGAACCTACGTGCTTGATGAGATTGTTTCCTAGAAGCTTAGGAGGACCAACCATGGAATGGTTCTCTAAACTAACACCAAGCATCCAAACATTCAAAGAATTGATTCAAAATTTTCTTCAACATTACTCGTACAATATACAACACACCATTACTGTGACGGACCTATGTAATACAAAACAACGAACTGGAGAGCCTTCTATCAATTTGTCACAACAATGGAGAAAGACATTCACATGGTATTTGGGACAAAACCATGAATAAAAAAAGATGGAAATATTCATCCATAACTTGGTGCTAGAAATTTTTATTCTCTTCAAATGTAAGATTCTCCTAGTTTTGATAGAGTGATTAAAAATGCTATTCGATCTGAAGACATCATGGTTAGAAAAGGAGAAATCATGCTTTATAAAGATTAGAAGTCCTCCAATAACAAAAAATACAACAAGGATAAACCTAAATTGTGGAACAAGATCAAACATGTTGTTAATGATGGAGTTGTGGATACATCCAATGTGACCATTAAACCAATTGTGTTTAATCTTACGAGTAGCCTACAAGCAATCAAAGAGGCTAAGACAACAACAAAAATTCCAAGAGTAAACAATGATGTGAACAAGAATAAGCCTTGGATGACTAGACCTAGGCGTACATTCAACCCATTGGGAGGACCCCTTGAGACAGTTTTATAAACTCTTTTGGACAATAAAATCATTACCTTATCCAATTAAAAACCACGAGAACCGAAAGTGAAACCAAGGTGGTGGAATGATATTACTATTGTTCCTTCCATCAAAAAATAGGACATAAGACCAATGATTGTGTTAAACTTAAACATGTCATACAAGATCTCATAGATGAAGATAAGATCAAGGTGGAAGGACATAATTTGAATGAGGATCATATGACATTCACCAAACCATTTCCCAAATACCAAAAAAAGGGGAAGGTTCTAAATAAAAAGGTAATGAAGTTAACTACAACTTTTCAAATACCAATAATGTGATCAACATGTTGGAAGTAAAAGAGATATCAATCAATATGATCACTATCAAAGGTGTAAAAGAAAAAGTTGTACATTTGAATGCAGTAACATGAAGTCAATCCAAGGTGACGATCAAAGGGGTCAACCCCTCATAAAAGAAACCAACGTCATCTAAACTACCTATTATCAAAATTCTAAAACCATCAACAACAAGACAGACAATTCCCTCACCAACTGCTAATTACAACTTGGTAGACCAATTGCAAAGGACCTCAGCTCAAATATCCATGTTTGAGTTACTAAAGATCTCACTGGTACATAGGGAAGTCCTTGAACAAGCCCTACATGCAGCCAATGTCCCAAAATACATAGACAAACAAATTCCAGGATATGGTTGGTCATATAACATCTCCTCACTATCTATCTTTTCTAGAAGAAGATGACAAATCTTTGAATCATCCATACAATAAACTTTTTCATATTGAGGTTCTAATTCATAAACATCAGGTAAAGTGTGTATTGATAGATAGAGGTACAAGTTTGAATATTTGTACCTTCAATTTGGTAAGGCACTAGGGTTTTCAAAAAATGTAATTGACCCTCAGAGAAAATAACCATTAAAGCCTATGATAAGGAAGAAATATTGTCCAAGGGACTAGTGATACTTCCTATTAGGATAGGCCCAATCAAATGAGATGTGATCTGTCAAGTTCTCAATTTGTCTTTATCTGACAACATACTATTGGGCAGACCGTGGATACATGATATGCAAGAAATTCCATCCACTTATCATCAATGTATCAAATTCTCACACAATAGGGTAGAGGTTACTATTCAGGTTGATTCAAGCTACTCCTACAACAATGTGAAAAATGATAGCATGGTTCCTCAAAATAAGGAAGTTCCTAAAGAGTTTACATCTGAAACATCAAACGATATGGTAATGAGTAGCTTTGGGAAATCTCTAAAAATTGAAGAAACTAGCATGGGTGAATACAAACTGGATACAATGCCATCATTGGCTAATCTCCCCTATCTCCAAAATCATATGGAAAACCATCAACACCATTTCCACTTGCAACATCAAAGGTATTAGCTATTCATGAAGCCATAGGTATGGTCAGAGCTACAACCTCTCAAGAAGAAGAAAAATGAAGATAGAGTTATCTTATCATGGCTATATAAAGAGGAAAAGGGTGAAAGTGAAGTAAAGCAGGTAGAAATATCTCCAAAAAAATATGGAAAAGGTTATGATCTTTTGAAATGAATGGGCTATAAAGGAAAATGACCTTTAGGAGATAAAGGTAAAGGGCTCATTGAAACTATTCACGTGGAATTCAGGGACACCAAAGAAACAATAGGATTGGGCCCTCATAAATCAAAACACCCTGCCATAACATATGGTCCAATATTTGACAAAGGAAATGATGAAGAAGAAGAGGAAGTATAAAGCATACCATGGACATATAACAGATTGTTACATCTAAAAACTAAAAACCCATAGTATCAAGGAGAATGGTACGGTCCCACTCACATTAGAGAGAAATCAGAGCATTATATTCCCTTATTATCACAAACAAATGTTCAAGAAATAGAAGAGGAAGAATAATAAGGAGTGGATAATTCTCAGGAGGCTCAATAAGGAGGGGAATACCATAAAGAAGCACATCTAGAACAAGAAGAAAGAGGAAGTATTAGAGAATAATCCATTAGCTCAAACATCCTTGAAGGAGTAGCATCTATAATTAAACAAGAGAGTCTACATCCAAATTGGGGGCAATTGGTCACAATCACCCATGTCCTTGATCTGCCACACTTTGATACACAAATAACCAATAAGGTTCACCAAATAACTGTTATAGAGTTTCTAAACCGATCTGATGATAATATCTTAGAGTCACGTGATTATGAATGGGATCAGATGTCTGATGCTACCCTAGATATTGAGGTAGATGTGATCCATAAATTCTCACCTTTATGGGAAAGAGGAGAAATTCCTAACACTACCCACACTAAAAACATTGTCACAAGATTGGTCGATGTGGTGATCCCTAGTATAATTGATGAAGACACAGGGGTATTAATAGGACAAGAGGAGTGCCGAAGGATATTAGAAGGCTTTGATAGAGAAAGAGAAAGAGAAGAGGGAGAAAGCACAAATGTTATATCGTTAGAGTTGGGTTCTCATAACACTAACAACGACCCTAATAATGAGAATCAAACTCTTAATGATCTAAATACTATAAAAGCTAACTTAACAGAACCCATTTTTCTGGTTAATAGTCTTGAAAATAATGCAATGCTTTCCTATAGCCTTTTGAATCCCTATCATTGATAAACCCTAAGCTAATCTACTATACTGAATTTGAGCCCACCAACATAATGAGTTTTCCAAATGACTACATCCTGGCTTGTTATCTCAATGCTTGCGAACCCTATACCTCTTCCACTAGTGCAAGGAGTGTAAATCTGACAGAGGAGGATATCGAGTTTCTTAGTCTCAAATTGAAAAAAAAATAATAATAATAATTGCTCGTGAAAATCACGTTGTGGCAGTATTAAAGATTCTAAAAAAGTAAAAAAAATACACATCTGATGGTGAAAACCTCTTAGAGGTGCCAAAAGACGAGACTCTTGATATTCTCCCTGAACATTTCCAAGAAAGATCTTTAGTATTGATAGAACCAACACAACCAGTCAATCTGGGAACAACTGAAGCTCCGTAGATAGTTCATATTGCACAATCCTTATCAGAAGAAGAGAAAGCACAATGCACTAAATTCATCAAGGAAAAGAAGATCAACTTTGTGTGGTCTTATTCTAACATTCCTTTATTGGGCCCTAAATTGATAATGAATAATTTATCTATTGCTCTTGGGATAAAACCTATAAAATAGAAACTGAGAAAATACATCCACATGTCGCATTGTTAGTGAAAGTAGAACTTGATAATCTTTTGAAATCTGAATTTATAAGAGTCATTGCCTATGGGGGATGGATTTCTAACATAGTCCCTATTTCTAAAGTGGATAAATATATAAGAATTTGCAAGAACTTTAAAGATTTAAACAAATCTTGTCCGAAGGATGATTTCCCATTGCCTAATATTGACATAATTATAGATCTTACGACAGGATATGAAATATATTCACTTATGGATGATTTTTATGGGTACAATAAAATAAAAATCACACCTAAAGACCAAGAAAATACAACATTTACATGTGCATGGGGTACCTTTTGCTAGAATGTAATGCCATTTGGACTAAATAATGTTGGAGCAACATATCGAAGGGCTATGAAAATGATATTTCATGACATGATGCACAAAAACATGGAGGATTATGTAGATGATACTCTATTTAAATCAAGAAGTAGAGCATCTCATGTCGAGGAATTGAGGACATAATGGAACAATTTCAATTAAGACTCAATCCAAAGAATTGTACATTCGGTGTCAAATCAGGGAAGCTACTAGGGTTTATAGTTTCAAAAAATGAAATCGAAGTAGATCCAACTAAAGTGAAAGCAATCATGGAAATGAAACCACCTCACAATATAAGTCAAATGAGAACGCTTTAGAGAAGACCTAAATCTATAAGGAGATCCATGTGTCAACTAGCAGATAAAGTACAACCCTTCACAAAATTATTGCATAAAGGAGTGACCTTCCAATGGGATGAACATTGCAAGAATAATTTCAAGGAATTAAAAGATAGAAAATTTTCCTATCCTAATGGCTCCTATTCATGGAAAAATATTGAGTCTCTACTTTTAAGCGATAACAACATCACTAGGAGTTTTTCTAGCACAAGAGGATGAACTCAAGAAGGAACGAGTCATTTACTATATCAACAGGACATTAGTCTCCTATGAGCTCAATTATAGCAGGATAGAGAAAGCCTTCTTAGCAATTGTCTTTGCATCACAAAAACTGAGGCATTACATGCTTGCTCACACAGCGAGGATAATTTCAAAGATTGATCCATTGAAGTATCTTCTAAGTAAGATGACATTGAAAGGAAGATTAGAAAAATGTGTCTTAATACTTAGTGAATTTGATATAGAAAATGTGGACCGAAAAAAAATCAAAGGAAAAGTGATAGCAAATCAATTAGCTGAGTCACCATTGCAGGATGAAACACCCTTGATGATTGAATTTCCTGATGAAACTATAATGCATTTAACGGAACATTCATGGAAAATGTACTTTGATGGTTCCTTTACTCAACAAGGATTGCGAGTAGGCATGCTATTTGTTACTCCCCAGCGCTATAGTATACCTAAGGCTTATAAAATAATGTTTCCATGTAGTAATAATATCTCAGAGTATGAAGCCTTGGTGAACAGTTTCAATATGACTATAGAATGGAATATTGTAGCTTGTTGCAAGGTTATGGAGATTCTCAACTCATTATTAACCAAGTCAATGACGAGTACCAAACAAGAGATGAAAATTTGATTCCTTAAAAGCAGACGATGGATGATTTCAAGAAGTACTTTGTCTTCATTACATTCCAGTAGATCCCAAGAATAAAAATTAGAGCTGCATACACAATGGAAACACTAGCATCTATGAAACCCAGATAACCTAAAAACCCCCCCAATAGGTAATAATAATCATGCCAAAGCTTCTCCTAGGGATAGTGTATTCAAACTAATTATTATTTTCCCTATCATGAAGTGCATTTAAATTGTCAACCCAGGGACGTATACTTAAAATGGGAAAGCACGGTTTGTGCACTAAGTCTCTCATAGAGCCATGTTACTTAAGTTGCAGGAAGGAAAATACATGAAAGGAACTTACACTATTGCGCAGAAAAGTAAAAAAACACAACTACTTAATGAAATTGATGCTGAAAACTATAAGTTAAACTTTAACCTATTCTACCAACCCAAAGCATTCACTATGATTATCCTTGCAGGTGTTGCAAGAACATACACAAGTTATAATGCTACAGGAGGAAACAATGAATTCTACTTGAAATGTTATAAATACTTAAACAACTTAACCTAGTCTAGTCTATTACACCTTCCAAGTTGGCCCCTTGGTTAGGTTCTGTTAACTATCAACACAAAATATAACTCAAAATCACTTCTTCATTTTATTTCTAGAAAAAATTGATTACATCATAGTAAAACAATACATGAAACTAAAAGAGTAACTTTGCTTTCAATTGCAAAAATGATAAATCATTCAACTAACTACAATCTAACAATAATATCCCTTTATATAGAGGATTGATATTTATTTAAACATAAAGATAAGGTCTGACTGATTCATACCATAAATAAAGGAAAATGCAACAATCCACAACATAATATCATAAATACTGAATAAATGCTTCAACATAGTATTGATTGCAGAGGAAATATAGCATAATTGCGTTCCTATATTCACTAAAATGATAGTTCCTTCAATTCATCAGTAATGTTCCATGATATTATAACGGTTCTCCTTGTTGTAACTGGGACTTCATCACTTCTTCATCAATGCTGTCGATCCACTCCCAAGCCGCTCCTCTTTCCCTGAAAGGTTAGTAGCACATGCATATATATATTCAAGTTTTCAACCATTCAACTTAATCCAAATGTTAGTACATACATTCAAACAATTATATGAAATAATGTGTCATATATATAAGATTTAGAAAAGTATGTAACTACTATCTACCCATAGATTTTGTGGATCTGACTGTACTTATAGTATGTACATAAGTTCAAGTACTTAAAAGTTTCAACAAGTGTTTTGGAAATGTCTTGGAATAGAGCATAAAAAAATATGAAATAAAGACAAATTAGTGCTCCATCATCAGCCCCCTACAAGCATAATTCTTGTCCTCAAGCATTACACTTCTTAGAAACTCCCTTGAACTCTCCAACTTTAGTCTTTCCTCTCTGTTTGCTTTTGAAAGTGTAATAGAATCCTCTCGTTCTTTCCAAGAAGTCCATCCTATAGTCTTCCAGTAGCTAGTCCAATTGTGTAGAATTAATGTCATACAAAGGCCATAGAAGCATCAATGGCTGAAATGTCAATGGACACTAGATCTCACACTAGATTTGTCTTCCCAACTGCATGTGTTTAGGCACTTGGTGAATTGCTTCATCTATTTTGAGAGGACTATGTGGTTCAAACTTCTTAAAAACCTATGGCAACCTGTTCCATCTATTTTTGACACCATCTAGGGCTCTATGAAATGTGAAATAAGACATCCCTTGATACTCTTCATAGACTTCATCTCTGACAGCAAAAATTTTGTCCCTGATTTCTATTTTTGTACTCCCATAAGTGAGACTGAACTAGTCCCTTAGTAGAACATCGGGCTTACTACTTTCATTCCTCAAGGGTAACTATTCAAATTTTTCTTGATCCCTGTAATTTTCTAATTGCCTATCATAATTAGTTTTATTGTGCATCCATGACATCAAGGCTTTTAGATGTATGTCTCCAATGTAAAGAAAGGGATTCCAATCAGTCTCTTCAAGAATGATGAATTTATGGAGATATAGTTCACAAAGAAATTTTTGTTGCCAAACAGGAAGGGTTTGATACAAGCCATAAAATTCTTGATTTTTCCTAAACTCAGACTCTTTATCTTTGATATTCATCATCAATTGGAACAAGAGAAATTGCTCTTTTAAGCAAATGACATATACTCTAGAAGGAGGCCTGCAAGCTATGATTTGGTCGGCCAATTTTAAGGCATGGTCCATATTCTGTTTCTATTTCTTTGTTTTCTCTTTCAAGTCTTCTATTTCCTCTTTTTGATCATCAATCTCTTTTTGAATCTTCTTCCTCTCTTCTTTCCACAGTGTTTTCTTAAAAACAAACTTAGTGTACAAATTGAAAAAAATGGACTGTAGAGTAGGCGAGCCAAACTCTTCTAGCTGATTCATTTGTCTTTTCTTCTCTCTATATGCATTCTATAGATAATTAGTGAACCGAGTTATCCTAAAAGGTATGATAGCATTATGAAAGCAAGAGTGAGCTGATGGTTGAGACAACTGAAGTTTTTCCTGATTACCTTCTTGAACTATTGAACTATTTGATGACTTTCTTCATGTTCACTATGATACATGGGAGGCTCGTTATCAAATGAATCATTTAAATTTTGGGAAAGATCTGGAACATTTGGTTGAACTAGGGAATTATCTGAAACATAATCAACATGGGGTTTTGTGGTAGGTTTTTCTAAGGGAACAACTTGGATATCTAGGGAAACTTGTGGAATTTTCCCTCTAATCTGAGAACTTCTCCACAAGGGAGTTTCCATAACCTCCACAGATTTCTTTTTAATAGTTTTCTTTGGTCTCTCTACTACAGGAGTAGTTGCTGCAGGAGACAACTTCCTTTTCTTACTTCTTAAAACTATAGGGTTTTGGGGTTCATTCTCAGGAATTGAAGTTCCTTCACCAATATTTATTTTTCCTTTCTTCTAGGAAGAGGTAGGTACATTTCCCTCTGTATTAGGAGAAGGATCATTTTCATCAAGATTTCCAAGTTCTCCTTCTTGGGTAGTTGTTTCATTAGCTGGCTCGGAGGGGGTTGCACTCTCATTAACAGGTTGTTCAACAGGTCCATCTTGAGGTTGCAAAGTCTTGACCCAAAAAAATTCATCCCATGCCAAGGGAGACACATCTCTAAGAGATCTTTCAACTAATAATTTAACTAGGCCATGATGAGAAACATAATTTGTTTTTCCTTTCTGGGTTTCTTCAGCACAAATTCTTAGCATATTATATAGAAAATTTAGAATGTTTACTTGAAAATTATGCCTGATATAGCTAAGAAATTTCAAATGGTGTGCATGCAAATGGGAAAGGCTTGCTTCACAGATGAGGTACCTTACAATGTGCAATGCGAGATCATTGACTGGGGCAGGAAGTGACATGCGCTTGCAACCCTATTTTCACCTCTAATGGAGGGTCTGAAGGAAGAGTGAACTGAGCTTGAGATGACTTAGCATCATGTTCATTAGGATAATGCTCCCCAATTACGGGCAACACAGTCACTTCTGTAACGTGTTCTTGTGTTTCCAAAACCGTCAAACCCTATACATTTTCCTCTCCTTCCTTAAATGTGTTCATAAATTCAGTAGCCTTCCTCATCAAATTCTGTCAACTTTAAGAAATAACCAAGCCATCCATAAGCATGGAATCTCTGGACTACTTCTACATCAGTGAGAAGAATGGTATGGACCACTGGCTCATGATGCATCAATTTCCCTCCCATTGTTCCAAATTCTTTCTCCGGATTTCTTCTGTAATTTTCCAATTCACAATTTTTTTCTGCTTTGAAATTTCCCAATTTCTTAATTTCTTTTGAAACACCCTGAAATTAAGCTCCTAGGTGCACTTTAAACTACATATTTCCTTGCAATCCCTAAATTACATTTTTGAAAAATGAGCAATAATGGCACTTTCAACAAGGAATTATAGCTTTAAGTGCAATTATCTTCCACATAACTTGATTATGTATTCTTAGGGTCACATCAAGTCAGAAATTGAGGATATTTGGGAATTGAGGTGCAACACTTGTGTGAAAAATAAAAGGACTTAATAAAACATAGCACATGTATAGATTTGAACTAACATACAATCTCACTAAGAATGATAGGTACAACTAGTAGTGATGTGGAAACATTAATACACTTCCATATCCCCTACAAAATTAAGACAAGTGTCCACACTTTTCATACTTAGCATGGGGAAAGAAACTAGCGCAATGCCAAATTATAGATTTTCCCAGTATTAGATATAATTATTGAAATGTGTGTGCTAAAAGTGGAAAAAATGAAGAGTTGTACCTGTCATTATGTTTCCACATGCGCGAAAAAGGTGATGAGAATGGAATTCGTCATCATAGGAATGAGTGTTGTAGATGTATGCGTCTGTTAATGTGGCATTTATTGAAAGTATAGAAATATGGAAAAATGTGATGATGTGGAGGTTGTGTGGGTGGAAGGTAGATAAGTGGGGTGGGTTGCAAAGAAGAATTTAGAAAAATGAATGAATAATGGAACTTCATTAAAAATGAAGTGTTTATTATGAGCATACCCGAAGGAACATTAGCTTGAAGCTGCAGGAACATGGTTGGTACCCTCTGTTGTAGGAAGTATTACCTGTTGTGCTTGTTGAATTGTGTCTCTGAATTGCTGCATGAAATCATCCTTGGTCTAGGGTTGAAGGTATAGACGAAGTCGACGCCCGTTGACCAATAGTTTGAAATGAACTGGATCAATTATTGTCAGTTGGACTGCTCCATTGTTGAAGATATGATCTATCTCATATGGTCCTAACCACCTTATTTGTAATTTTCCTTGTAGTTCTTCAAATATTGAATCAAATAGTAGTACCCAATCACCTATTGTAAATTTTTTTTTCTTGATGTGGGAGTCATGCCATATATTCCTCTATTTTTGGACTATCTATGTGCACTCCAATGTGGATTTTCTCATCTCATCCAAAGAGTGGAGATGTAGCAGACGGTCTCGCTATGCTGTAGGAAGATCATTGTTTAGCTTCAGAGTAGTACACAATTTTTTATGATCGAACTTAATGGGCAACATGGCTACTTTCCCATACAACAATTCAAACGGAGTGAATTCTATTGTTTTCTTCTATGTGGTTTTGTATGCCCAGACTACTTCTGAAAGGAAGCTGCTCCAGTCACGGTGGTGGAGGTGAACTATTTTTGTAAGTATTGATTCAATTTCTTTGTTGGTGACTTCCGCATGACCATTGGCTTGTGGATGGTAGGGAATGGACTTCCTGTGTCTAATGTTGTATTCGTTTATGAGTGTTGTGATCAGGTTTGATGTGAATTGTACTCCTTGATCGGTTACTAGTTCTCTCAACACACCATAGCAGGTGAATATTTCTTCATACATGAACTCTGCTAATTTATTATCATGGCCATGCTTTATTGCCTTTACTTCAACCCATTTGGTTACATAGTCTGTGCATACCATAATGTAGGACTTTCCATTAGATGGAGGGTCTATAGGACCAATAAAATTCATGCCCCACTTATCAAATGGTGTGACAACCGCTTGTGGATGTAAAGGCATTTCATCTAATTTTGTAGGACGACCCATCATTGGGCATTTATCACATTTCCTGGCATAACTGGCTGCATCTTTGTGAAGTGTGGGCCAGTAATAACCTGTTGTTAATATTTTCACAGTTGTCCTCTTAGCTGCAAAGTGTCCTCCACAAGGCTCATAGTGACAAGCATGGAGGATATCATAAGTTTCATCTTCACATATACACCTTCTCATGACTTGGTCTGGATCAGTATAGAAAAATGTATTGTCAATCCAAGAAAATTGAAATTTTTTCTCAATGAACAACTTTTTGTCCTTAGGAGAGAAATGTGTACGTATCTTGTCAACTGCAAGGTAATTGGCTATATCAGCATACTACAGGCTCTTGATAGCAATGTGGAACAAATGTTCATCATGGAATGTATCATCCATCACAAAGGTATCAATGTCATCATTCTGGAGTCTTGACAAATAATCAGCTACAATATTTTATTTAACTGGTTTGTCAATTATTGTTAGATCAAATTCCTGTAAGAGAAAAAGCCATCTTGCTAGCCTGCCTGAGATGGAAGGTTTTTTCATAAGATATTTTATGGTTGTATGGTCAGTATGAAAAAAGATTGGATATCTGTTACATAATGACAAAATTTATTCAAATCATAGACCACTTCCAGTAATTCTTTTTCTGTGACTGTATAATTTAGCTCTGGCCCATGTAAACTTTTGCTGATATAGTAAATAGCATTTTCAAGGTTATTAGATTTCTGGCCTAAGACAACACCTATTGCATAAACAAAAGCATTAGTATGTATATGGAATGGTAAAGACCAATCAGGCCCTCTAAGTACTGGTGTTGTTGTAAGAAGGGACTTGAGTTGTAGGAGAGATTCCTCACAGGCTGGTGTCCATGTAAACTTAGCTTCTTTTGTAAGCAAGGTGTATTGTGGACTGACAATTTGACTAAAATTTTGAATAAAGCGTCTATAATAACCAACATGTCCTAAAAATTATCTAACATATTTTTTCTTATTAGGTGTAGGCAATGTAAGAATTACCTTAATTTTTGCAGGGTTCACTTGTATGCTAGCTTCTGAGATGAAGTATCCCAACACAACACCTTGCATCAACATGAAACATTTTTCACTGTTCAGGGACAAATTGTGTTGTTTACATCAGATCAACACTTTTTCCAAGTTTTTCAAAGCTTCTTCAAAATTAACACCGAATATGGTGAAATCATCCATATAAATTTCCATGGATTAATGTGAGATATCCGTAACAATGTTGATTACAACCCGTTGAAAATTCGCTGGAGCATTACATAAACCAAAAGGTAACACAAAATATACATATGTTCCCCAAGGACATGTAAATGTTGTCTTTTCTTGATCCTTTGGAGAAATGCTAATATAATTATATCCACTATATCCATCAAGAAAAGAGAAGTACTTTTTACCAGCTAAGGTATCTAGAACTTGATCAATGAATGGCAAGGGAAAATGATCTTTCTTTGTTGCATTGTTCAGTTCTCTATAATCTAGATATATTCTTGATTTACCCCCTTTTTAGGGACTATTACCAAAGGTGAAACCCATTTACTGTCTGAGATTGGATAAATAAAACCAACAATCAACAGCTTTTGCAGCTCAGTCTTTACAATTTCTCTTAAGGCTGGGTTAATTCTTCTCTAAGGTTGGTAGAGTGGTAGACTTCGTTAATTGATGTAAATTCTATGTGTATAGAGTTTTGGGTTAAATCTTGTCATATCTCCATAGTCCCAAGAAAAATCTTTTTCATGTTTACAAAGGAGTTGAGTTAACAATGTTAATTGTTGAGGTGGCAGTTTATTGTTAACATGAAGATTGTGGCCAGGAGAGAGCTCCACATTAGTTTTCAGTTCAAGAATTGATACCTCAGATATAGGGCTTGTAGATATCTGATAGGGTAGTAATTGACGGATAATATCAGGTTCTACTGGAAAAAAACACAATTTTCATACGTAGACAACTGCAGAACAAAGCTTTCAAAAATTTCTTTTACTGTGACACAGTCATTAGTAAGGATACTTTGAATCACATCATCATATTCTTGCAATTTCAGGAAGGATTTTCTGTGTAACATCATTAGTTAAGCAACAAAGTTTAACTCTTCTTCCTCATCTCCCAAATTTGGCCAAATAGGAGTACTTAAATCTGGATTTGGTTGGGCTGGAGGGTATAATGATAACTTCTTAATTGCTTGGCCATATGAGATTGTCATGTTTCCTGATCTCCAACTGATATTAGCATCAGCTTTAGCTAACTGAGGTCATCCAAGGATAATTGGATAACCAACACGATTTACCTTGGGTGATAATATCATGAAGTTAGCAGGATATTACCAGGAATCCAATGTAACTACAATATATTCTATTATGCCATATGGGGTGACAGTGGAACTATCTGCAAGTTGCAAGATAGTTTGAGTGGTCCTTAATCCCTCTATACTCAACCTATGCATGGTATCCTTGATCATAATATTAATAAGAACTCCCAAATCTATTTGAGAATTCTTCACAGACTGTCCATTAATTATAATATCAACAATTGGGCTTCCAGGGTCAGAGTACTTTGGAATGACTATCTTTCCAAACATAATATCTGCAAGTTGACCTATAACGTGTACTATTTGCGAATCATTTTTCTTTCATCTAGGATTTTTGAGATAGGCTTCTTTAATGGATTTCCCATAGAGAGGAACATCTTTAATAGGCCAAAACAGTGGAATCTGGATATGCATGATTTTCAATTGGTCAAGGATATCAAATTGTGTTTATTCCTAGGGTATAGGTTTGTCTATCCTAAGCCTTTGAGGAAAAGAAGGATTAACTGAGGTGTGAACATCAGTTTGACTTGATATACTAGTTGGTTGGACTGTATTTGGCAAAGTAGTTTCTGGAAGTGGTGTTGATGCTGCAGGAAGTTCTGGAGCTTCCAGTATAATAGGAGGTTCTAGTGCAGGTAGGGTATTACCAGATCTCAAGTGAATATTAGTTATTTTTAATGCATAGGTACGGTACTATTGAGCATCAGTAGCATACACTAGTTGATGTTGTTGCTTGTTTTTAGGATTGGGCTATGGTTGAGCAGGTAATTGTGTTGGCCTTGGAGGAGGACTTGTAGCTGCAGGAGATGGCATGATTGCAGGTTGAGATACTGGGGGTGGTAAGGGTTGATAACCATGATTTGATTAGGCCATTGTTGAGGTCCTCTCCACTGGTTATATGGTTTCCAATTCCCCTGTGGTGGTTGCCATTGATTTTGAGGTTGTGGCCATTGGGTTTTCTATGAGTTAAACCACTAGTTTTCCTGAGTATTAGGCCAGGCATTGTTCCAAGCAGGTTGGGAGTACTAAGAGGGATTTTGAAAATTCTAGTTCTTCCATTGGTTATTATAAGGATTAGAAAATTGCAAAGGGTCCTAAGGCATACCTTGACTTGGGGCCCATGGCTGACGTTGAGCAATAAAGAATACTTGCTTGTCCTCTCCTTCTATTTTCCTGTACTCAGTAGGAAGGTGTTGGTTCTCCAAATTTGCCACTAGCTTGCACCGACAATCCTTCTTTTGCTGTCGATAGTGAGGGCAGTATTCAGCTAGCTTTGCCTTGGCATCTTCATGCTTCTTTTTGGCATGAATTATATCCAGGCGTGTAGCAACATCATTGATAATATCTTTCTTGAAATCTGACAGTAGGTTCAAGATTTCCATATTAGAAATGTCTGAGCTATTTCCTTTATCAAGTGTGGATCAAAATCCTCTACCCTTATTTACGGTTGATCTTGAATACTTAAGGCATATTTTCTTAAGATCATCCCAAGAAGATTGAGATATATCTCCTCTAGCCATAAGGTCCAGTGCTTCAAGGTAATTGTCATTTACTTCCGTCAATAAAATGAGTTTTTGTGAATCCTCCTCCAACACATGTTGTGGATTCTTCTGCAAATTGTACAAGAAGCATGAAATTTAATCTTCCAGTGTTTCATCTTCCTTCTGTGACATTCAAAAAATGTACCTCCTCTCAAGTCACCACCTTTACAATACTCTTTATACTTTTGCGGAAAAAGAGTTTGCATCTCATTCCAATTGGTTACAACATTAGCCCCTAATCCCATAAACCATCTTAGAGCTGACTCCTTCAATGTTGTTGGAAATAACTTGAGTTTGTGACTATCAGTGTTGTAGTCAAAGCTTCGACAAAGAATTTCAAACTCAAATAGAAAGGTGTTAGGGTCTTCAGTTATTAGGCCATAGAAATTTGGAAGTGCAGCAGTGGGTATGTTTTTAAGGTTAGCATTATTGATAAGGCTAGGAATAGGAAATGGAAAGGTAGGGTGTGCCATTACTGGAGGTACTTGGAAATGAAGTTGTTGCTGGGAAGTAACATTAGCCAAAGGTTTATGAACAACAGATGCACTTGGGGTGGAATTATCAAGAAAAATGACCAAAATTTCAGCAAAAGGTTGAAGGTCAAATGGATCAAAAGGGTCTTCTTCAGATGAAGATGCTGAAGGAAATTTAGGAATTGTGTCGACAAAAGGTAATTCAACTTCTTTGAATTCTTCGTTCAAACTAACAGGTTCTCTTAGAAGGAATCACCATAGACATCTCATCTTCTTCCTCTTCGATGCATCCAAGTAATTATGTCGACTTGTGAAGCAAGTTCAGGACTGCAAACTACTATCTAGAAAATAGGAAACTATCTAAAAAAAGACTCAATAAGGTCCTCAGCTTGACACCATCCCCGACAATGGTGCCAAAAATGAACAGCCCCACAATAGGTAATAATAATCATGCCAAAGCTTCTCGTAGGAATAGTGTATTCAAACTAAGTATTATTTTCCCTATCATGAAGTGCATTTAAATTTTCAACCTAGGGACATATACTTGAAATGGGACAACACGGTTTGTGCACTAAGTCTCTCATAGAGTCATGTTACTTAAGTTGCAGGAAGGAAAATACATGAAAGGAACTTACACTATTGCTATAGGAAAGTAAACACACACAAGTACTTAATGAAATTGATGCTGACAACTATAAGTTTAACTTTAACCTATTCTACCAACCCAAAGAATTCACTATGATTATCCCTGTAGGTGCTACAAGAACATACACAAATTATAATGCTACAGGAGGAAACAGTGAATTCTACTTGAAATGTTGTAAATACTTAAACAACTTAACCTAGTCTGCTCTATTCCACCTTTCAAGTGTGCCCCCTTGGTCAGCTTCTATTAACTATCAACATAGAACATAACTCAAAATCACTTCTTCATTGTATTTCCAAAAAAACTGATTACATCATAGTAAAACAATACACGAAACTAAAAGAGTAAATTTGCTTTCAATTGCAAAAATGATACAATCATCCAACTAACTACAATCTAGTAATCATATCCCTTTATATAGAGGATTGATATTTATTTAAACATAAAGATAAGGTCTGACTGATTCATCCCATAAAGAAAGGAAAATGCAATAGTCCACAACATAATATCATAAAGACTGAATAACCGCTTCAATAGAGTATTGACTGCAGAGGAAATATAGCATAATTGTGTTCCTATATTTTATGAAATGATAGTTCCTTCAATTAATTAGGCATGTTCCGTGGTATTATAACGATTCTCCTCATCGTAACTATTACTTCATCGCTTCTTCATCAATGTTGCCAATCCACTCTCAAGCCACTCCTCTTTCCCTGGTAGGTTAGTAGCACATGTATATATATTCAAGTTTTCAACCATTCAACTTAATCCAAATTTTAGGACATACATTCAAACAATTATATGAAATACTGTGACATATATATAATATTTAGCAAAGTATGTAACTACTATCTACCCATAGGTTTTGTGGATTTGACTATACTTATAGTATGTACATAATTTTAAGTACTTAAAAGTCTCAACAAGTGTTTTGGAAATGTCTTAGAATAGAGCATAAAACTGTATGCAATAAAGACAAATTATTGCCCTATCATAACCTATGCCCTAAATATTCAAAATCCCTCCCGATATAGAAATATATATACTTATCTTAAAGATCAATCCTTACCTAATGGCTCGTCCTGAAATGAGAAATGATCCCTAATTAGGATAGCATCATGTTACATAATCAGTACTACTGACTTATATAGGCGTGGTCTTGATGGAATGCTACTTAGGTGTTTAGAACTTGAAGAATCTAATTGCGCACTAAAAGAGGTCCACAAAGGTTGTTGGCAAGTGATCAATTTTGTGTATTATTATTCAATTTTGGTTGTCATTTATGGAAACACATAAGGGTTACAGATCGATTCCTATAAAGTTAATTTTTGGTGACTTTGAAATCGACTAAGTACAGAAGCAGAGATACAAAGGTATTTTGGGTTTCAAAGATCGAGATCGATGAGTTATGGAAAGCGAGATTGGAGGAAGATAGTATGGGGTATGTGTGACCTCCACCTAAGATCTATTGTGTTTTGGTAATTTTTATAATAAGTTAGAGAGATTTGAAGACTGACAGACAAACAGCAGCAGAACAGTGAAACAGAGGAACTGGACATAAGCGATGATTCAGAGAGTATGACTTGGAATCCTGGCAATCGAAGTTGGATTATGATTTTTGATAACCTATATTTTGATTATGTAAGAGTGTTGAATATGAATTTAACATTTTTTTTATTAAATATATTTTGTATTGAGAGCCAACTATGTAATATTCGTATTGAGAATCGACTTGCTAAAGAAGAAATGTATATATGTAAGATCTTTTTGTTGAGAAAATTAATGGATGGATGGATGATATGTTTTAAGGAGATACTAATGGAAGAGCAGAGAATGACAGAGATCATTGATGAGATATTAAAAAGAACTATCTAAGCATTAGATATGCTTGTTTTGTTCATTACTGAGAACATTTTGTAACAAAATTACATTGTAAGAGTTGTATGCTTAGTTGGACCCTAACAAGGTGTTGTATACCTTTAACAGGGTTGTTATTCGTTTAACAAGGAAATGTACTATGTAATATTCATCTCCTTACATGGATGGTCTCCTAACAGGGACACTATACTTTAGTGCATGCTTGTGGGTACCATCCCCACCGGGGTTTTCCTTCGTCCAGGGTTTCCTCGACAAAAAATTATGGTGTAATGAGTACTGTGTCATTTGCTTATGTTATTTTCATTTGTGCATGCATATGGTTAATGTTTAATTGGTTGAAAATTTTAATTAAGTGTTGTAATACTGATTCACCCCCCTCTCATTATTACCTAATCCTAACAAAGGTGTGTGTGGCTCTCACTTGAATCATCTATCACTAGCCAAAAAAAACCTAAGGGTTGGGTACTACTGGCCTACAATGGAAAAATATGCTATTCAATATGCTAAAAAATGCAAAACTCGTGGAAATCTCATACATGCTCCAGTCAGGGAGTTGATACCATTTATCACACATTGGTCATTCCAGTAATGGGCCTTTGATCTTGTTGGACAAATCTATCCCAACTCGTCAAGTGGACATAAATACATCACCACAACCACTGAGTATTTGAAAAAGTGGGTCGAAGTAGTTCTGCTAATTAAAGCCACTTGGAAACAAGTATCCATGTTCGTTACGAACTACATCATTTGTAGGTACGGGATACCCTCATCTATTGTAACAAACAATGAGGGACGGTTCAAAAATCAAGATATTGATGAAATTTGTACACAGTTCCATATCAATCAACATTATTCTTCAATCTATTACCCTCAAGGTAACAAACAAGGTAAGGCATTAAACAAGAATCTTCTCAAAATCCTACATAGAATTGTGAGTAAATACGGAAGAGATTGTTCAAGCATTTGAATAAAGATTAAGTTTGGTTATCTTTGTTGTTAACATGAATGGATAATGTTATTATGAATGTGTAGTATCTGAGATTGTGCATTTACTTATTAAGAAGACTCATCTAAGAGGGCCCAATTGGTGATGATTCTATTTGTTTGTTATTTGTAGGTTATTCTTTAGTTGTTTTCATTATGTTATCTATAGCTTTAGTAGAACTGGCTATCCCTACAACCACAAAAATTGTAACTCTATGACTATTCCTACAACCAAGTCAAAGTTGGATAGTTTTCCTTATTAGTTAGAAGATCTAATATTCAAGAACAAAGTTGAGTTAATTTTTTCTGTTGAACATTTTAGTTGGAGTATTTTTGCTAAATTTTCTCTTTGCTGTTCAGTTCAATACTTTAATTGTTATGAATCAGGATATCATAGTTCCAAAATCTCTTAGTGCACAGACAATGTTGTCCCATTTCAAGTCAAAATTCCCTGGGTTGATAAGATAAATGAGATTTTATGGTGGAATTTGATAGCTAATCAGTAAAGACATCATGTGTCTGAGTTGAGGTTTCATGCACTGTTGTCTATCCATTGTTCGAGACCAACAATAATTGAAATATAAAAAGAGTAATTAATAATAAATTATTTAGATTTTATAGTAAGAAGAGAAACATATTTGCATAAATCATCATCATCATCATCTCTCTCTAGATATGTATATGTCTACATCTCCCCACACTCATTTTCTCTCTCATTTCCTCTCTTTATACGTCTTTTTATTTGAGTGAACCATTAAATCAATCTCATCCAACCTATTTTTTAGAGTTTTATAATTTATACTAAGGTTTCTTAGATCTATATTTGTATGATATTTAAATTTAATATTTATATTTGAAAATCCTTGCATAGCCAAAAAAATCAGTGATCTTATATTGTTTCATCATTTTCTATTATCTTGATTGTAACATCCCTTTTACTTATCCCGCCCATTCTGGGAAATAATATTAGGGTTTCATTTTAACATCCGATACTGATGAATCCTAAATTTGAAATCTATTTTTAACCCTAATAATCTCAACCACAATTCTAGATCTATAAAATAATTCACAAAAAATCAATATAGCCCTAGTTCATGTAATGCAACACATAATTAACAAATTAATATCATCACATTCATGAAACACTTGAATCCATTGTTCTCCTATCCTTCAAGATCTTGTAAATATGACATTTTCTCTTATTTATATTTTACGTTTACAAGATGGAATGTAAGGAATGGAGTTTGGTTTATTGATGTCGATATGAAGCTGTAATATAGGAAAATAGGGTTCAGTAGCTTATGAATTAAAACTAGGAAAGTTTGCCTATTTCCACATTAATTACTATTGAAGGAGAGAGATCTACTTGGATCAAGAAATTGGGGATAAAGTGAATTTAATATTCTTAATTGGGGAGTTGAAGATGATAGTTAAATTATTTAAAATGGATGTGAGATCTAGGGATAAATGTGAAAAATAAAAGTTTTTAGCTTATGCGTTGTTACAAAAAATAGATGTGCAAACAATAGAGAGAAATCTAGAAATAAGCTGTAGAGAGGAACTTGTCCCTTGTCCTTCAAAATTGAGGTAGAATTAGGTGGACTATTTTTCTCAAGGTGGCCTAGCCTTGGGAGTAATGGATGTGGATAGAATTGGTAGATCTAAGATTAGGATGCTACTTAGATGTTCCCTTGAAAATTTCATTAAAAGTTTACACACATACTCATGAGAACAAGCCCCCAAACCCTAGTATCTTAACTCATACAACCACGTGCAAGGTTAGAAAAAAAAATACAAAAAAGGACACACAAAAGGGTTAGTACTAAAAAAGGCCTGTTATACCCTTCCCTGCATACCCTTCCCTACATTTTGTTGACAAAATGTTGGGTCCCCCTTTTTTTCAGGTTGTTGGTTTTGCCTTGTCTTTTGGTTGTCTTTCTATTCTTCTCTAGGATCTAGATCTCGAAGCTTCGTCTCCCTAGTGGCTAGTGATTTTCGGACCCTGGGATTCTGGTGTCGTTACTCTTGTCCTCTTTGGAAGGGGCAATCACCAGACGTCTCAAAGTTCAGACTTTGACAGTTTGCATTTTTCACAAAATACTAATCTATAATTAATGTCCTCTTTTTAGGAATTATGAAGATTGTTTTCTTTGCCATTTTTACATTCACCGCAAACAAGTTTCCTATGAGAGAATTAACTAAGAATTAGAGCAGAGCATTTCCCAAGCTAAGAATTCTCAGACTATGAAATAGTGCAAGAGGTGCATTTGAGGCTTTTGCAGTGAATAGTTGCAGAGTAATTGGTATTTTAGCCTCCTTTCCTAGCATTCTATGTTTTCAGGTACGCTTTCTTCAGCTCTCTGCTTTTGTTTCATTTTTTTTGGATGGTGCTTCTTTTGCCTTGTCTTCTTGGTGTTGTTGGGCATTTCCTTTTTATTTTTATTTTTATTTTTGTGTCATCTGAGCCTAGACCTTTGTTTTGCGTGTCACATTTTTCCCAGGCCTAGCTGTTGGCCTTTCCTCCCTTGTTGCACCTCTTCATGGTTGGTTCTTCTTGTAGGAAGGTTTTCTGTACTTTTAATGTGTATATTTTGGAGCTCTGCGCTTCGTTGTAAATTGGGTACATATTGTAATTTTAGGCTCTATTGGTAGGTTTGTAAGCTTTGCGAGTTTGTAAATTTTGGAGGTTTTTTAAATATTGTGCACTGTGTAAATGTTGTTGTCAATAGTTCTGTGAATTATGTATAGTGTAATTACCCAGTTTTGCCCATGGTGTATTGTGAAAGCCATGCGAGTTTGTAGGTTGTCCTCGGTGCAGGTTCCATGCAAGAAGGTTCTTCACGGTGTTGTCTCTGAATTATTTATGAGGTATCATGACCATGCTTACCTAATAACACATTGGTCCCATGTCGTCTTGGCCAACACAGACCCCTTGTCGAGTCAAAATAACTAGGTCATTTGTAGAGTCGAGCTCGCGAGCTTAGTTGCTCATTCGTAATTTTATCTCTCCTCTGTCATGTTTGTATTAATGGTGGGATTAATTCCCATGAACATGCATTCAAGATCCATCCCAAGTGGCCTTCAATGTCACTCGTGCTATACCAACTGTCAGTTGGTTTCCATAACTTTGCCTTAGTGGATGTATGCATGTTAAGGTAGGACAACATGGTCATTTAGTATGGATGTCAACTTTTCCTACCACTGGTGTTTGAATTTTCCAGAACCTTGGTCTCTAGGTGTCTTGGCAATCCCCAACACACCCACCATGCTAGTTGTTCAAGTCATCATTTTCGGGCCCTCTTGGTCTCGAACAAGTTTTATATCTTTATGGTTTACTTGTGACAGAGGCAATATTCCTGGTATTCTCAATGGTAAATAACACATTCTTTCTCAAGATGGCAGGTGAAAATAATTCCCAAAATTTTGGAACCTGAAATTATTGCTTAAAATGTTTAATATATGTATTAACGGTTGTCTGATCTTCTAGGTCAAGGTCAAAGTGAGAAAGAGATATCTGCAGTTGGATTACCTCTAGAAGTCCTGAACTCCTAAGAACCTCGACGGTTACTGCTAAGAAGTCCAAGGCATAAAAGGCATTGGAGAGGCTCCCATTAGTTCTCAAATATAAGAAAGACAGGATAATTTTGGGCAACATTTGGGCCAAATTAAAAGGCCTCATCTAGGAAATCCACCAACAGTGACGAGCCAATTACTCGATATCAGTCAACTTAGTGGCATCCGAAATTATTCAAACATCTAGTTTTCCTGACTTAGTACATGCATCATAACTGATATTGTTCATGGATAAAAATTATAATTTGGCTACTCAAGCTGCTGCCACATCCTCACCCGGTGACCAGGATTATGTAATGGCCATCGCCTCCATAGACAATGATGCCATGTCCTCACCCGGGCAACTTCGGTGGACTAATTTACAGAACTTGGAGATGCGGCCCGACACCACCTCAACTCAAAATGGATAAAGAGCCCACGCCAAGATTATAAGAAGATGGGGATGGATATCCCTCGCTCTGACTTCAAGGAGCCCATCCAGGCAAGGATCATATTCTTGTGCAGGATATTCAAGGAACCATGTGCCTGGGAGTTTTCCTGTGGATGTATTATTTTCTATATTGTATGACCACTAACAAGTCACGCTTTGACTGGGTCGCTATCATCTCCAACCATGTGGACACCCATATGAGAAAGGTCAGGGAGGACTACAAGTTCTACTTAACCTCCTTTGTCCTGTGGTCCCTAGCTCTACAAAACAAATGAATTTGGGGATTGAGTACAGTTAGTGTCCTTGGGACCGAGCTCACACAGGCCACCCCATGGGATCACTTTCCCCAGATCTAGTGGGATGAACATTTCCCCAATTTTTATAGATTAAATGATGCCTTCATTTTCCATGGGATTAAGGAACTCACCAAGGATGTAGAGTTCAAGTTGTATCAGGAATCCATGGACATGATAAGCCCGTGGGGATGTTATTTCATCCATTTTACACCACACACGTACATTCGGGTGACTGGGTTTTCTAGGAACCAACTTCTTTTCTAGGAACCAACTTCTGTTGCCTAAGAATTGTGGGGACAAAATCATTTTGTTAGAATTTTGTAAGCATAATCTAGTGGTGCATTCCCTAATGGCCACCAAAAAGATCACCTCCGTCTCCTTCCCATTTGTGTGCGGTAAATACACCTACTCCCTCATCGTGACCTGAGAAGCAGAGAATGAGCTAAGTAGCCTACGGTTGGATAAATTTTCACTCAGTCGCTAGGATTATGACTCGTGCAGACGGCTAAAGAAGATTCCTCGGGGATCCAAACCCCATGCAATGCACGTAGAATATTTTTGGGCAGATTGCAGAGATGACTTTGACATCCGGAATCGTCATTACTCAAGGATGTCGAAAGGTATGATGAATCACCTTGATCTCCGAACCTTCCCATAGAATTTCTATAACAACAAGTCAATTAAAGACCATGAGTATAAGGAAACAAGTATTGACAAGATGGACCTCCCTTTGGTAAATTGGGAAATGCCATAAGTTTTGACCATCGAGGCCATCTCGAGAACTATAATTGAACGTAACCACGTGTATTTTGTGAAGGTTTTCCTGAAGAGTGCCCGAGTGGACAATAAATTTTTGGAAGTATCAAGTTCACGATTCCAGGTGATAGAAAAATACAAATCCCAAGGGAATCAGAAGGTTAGTACACCTTCTCAGGCCTCAGACCCCATTTTGGGCCCCTTGAAGAAGCGATTGGATATACAGTTGAAAAAGTCCCAGAAGTTGCTAGATGCAGCAAACTTTGGGGTGATATTTGGTCTTGGAGCTACTCGAGTAGGCTCTTGTCCCTTGCCAAGTGCAACTCCTTCCTTGGTTACCCTTCTTGGCATGTCAACCAACGAGGAGGTCGAAGAAGAAGCAACAATCGCGACTGTCAGAGTGCCGCTCCAGAGAAGAAAAAATAGAAAGCATACAGATCCCCACTGAACAGGGACTGAGCCCAGAATGCACAAGCATGGCTGGGGTCAAAGTTATCTCCCCCTCCTCCTCTGACAAGGAAGATCCCCCAAAGCATCCCCTAGAGATCAAACAGACTAACGTTGTTGACTTTTTCCAGATCAATGAAGGCGGTAGAAAAGATAGAAGAATAAGAAGTAGATGTATCCCTGGAGGAAGAGAAAAGGGAAGAAGAGACACAAAAGATATCCCAAGAGAAAGAAGAAGAAATCTGGTAGAGAGAGGCTGAGAGAAAGGCTGAAGAAGAAAAGGAAAATGATAATATGTGGGCCAAGGAGCAACTAATGGCAGAAGGGGAAACCATACCTACAGGAAAAATCGTATCCCCAGACACCATGTTCCAAATCTCAACAATTAACCAAGGCCAATCACCTCTCTGGGACGCATAGATGGATGAAGCAATCAGTGTGCTTCAACAAAAGGTCCTTGATGAGCCAGCTCAACAGCCCCCACCATTTGGCCCACCAACAGAGAACATCTGGGGAGATAGTGCAAAGATGGATAGGGAAGTGTAAGAAATGATCCTAGCAATACCTGTAAAGATGCATCAATGGAGGTGCCTGAGGAAAACCCTGGGGACACTTCAAGTTCAGGAATAATAGTTGGAAGACCACAGGGACCATGCCAATGGTTGGTGAAATCCTGGAGAATAAAATCTCCCACGACGATAGTGACCCCATTGTCACCAGCCGAGATTTTGGCCAAGGGCCAGACAACAAAGAAGCCCAAAAGGGCTCGTACCCTCTATAGTAGTCGAAGGGATCTAGATGGGAACATGGTGACAATAGTGACATCCCCAACAAAAAATAAAGAGGAATCTGAGGTAGCTACCAAGGACTATACAATTACAGAGATCCCTTTGGGAAAAAAGGACAGGAAAGGAGAGATGGATCTCTTAGATGAGGAAAATTGAGACATTCACGCTTGATATGAGAAACAGTCCCAAAAGGTGAAGGGGCTGAAAAAAAAATTCAAATCTCCTCAAGCTCCTGACAGTGTTGACATAGCCCCTCTCCTCCATAACACTTCGACTATCCACATCTGGACGTCGCTCCCGCAGGGCGATATAGACTCACCAAGGACAATGAAAAAGAAAGCGTTAGCTGTCAACGAATGGATGACCAAATAGATTGGAGCGATAAGGAGCTTCATGTTCGAGACCATCCCCAATTTCTTCCAAGCACATGAAATCGTAAAATAGTTGAAGGTCATCATCCCCCAGTGGCAAGAGGAAACATACAAGTATGAGGGGTGGAAGGATGACTTGGGAGAAATTTTGAATCTCGGAGAGGAAGGTATGGGAGAGATAGATGTCCTAGGGTATGAGCCATATAGGTTCACCAAGACCCAGTACTCCATACTTCCGTTCAAAATCAAGGTGAGCAAGAAACTGTTAAGGGTCCTGGAGTAGCACCTTTTTGTAGTCCAGGCCTCCATGGACTAGTATTCTTTATTTATCAAAGAGATTATTTTGGTTGATCCACTCAGCCACGGGACTCATACTCTCATTGATACAATACTTAATAAATTTGATGAAGTGGTCGAGGCACAATCCCGTCCCTCCAGAGATTTTGATAGCACCATAATGGTGTGACTCTCCCAGATGGTAATCATGTCCTACAATGTCGCCAGGGTGGCCTCAGAACAGAAAGAAAAGGCCAGAGATGCCAATGATCATCTTGAAAATACCATCGACCATCAAGATTGTCTAAAGGACATGGAGGAGTAGAGTGTACTTCAAATTTTGGAGGCCTATCAGAATTTTAAAAATCAATAAGTTTTTCAGACTCTAGGAATCTCCCTCCTTGGAAAGATTTGGTTAGCACGGTTCTTTATTATTTGAGCGGGAGCTCCCGGAGCCTAGAATTCCAGGTTCGAGTTTTGTTTTCTTTATGGTGGTTCGCGTTGTTGGATTCTCTAGAGCCGACCAATCACTGTCCAAGATTTTTTGTTAGAGGTGGGGCCGGTATTTTGTGTCCTGACAGTGACAAAGGAGGGAAAGCTGATAACAAGCATCTTCCAGTCCCCAAGGTGTCGCTCCAACATTTAATACCTAGCGTACAGGAATGGTACTAGAAGATCGGGAGCTAGAAATGCATTTATGAGGCATATGGCCTAATTCTTCTGAGATGTACCATCACATTGTCAAGTACAAGGGTGCTCTTCCCAATGATAAATTTCCCGGACCCTTATCCTTCCATCTTTCTTCTCCTGTCTTCTCAAGTGATTGTATATAGTAGGGTGATTGTGACAACACATGTAATATCGAATGTAGATATTATAATTTGATGTAAGTAGGTTGTATAGGCTAGAACGCCAATGTAGATAGTCTTGTATATAAATAATAAGTCCGACACCATTTCAAGGGTTGGAAAAATTGATGATTTTTCTATCTATAAACGATTACTATCTTGATGCTCTTAAGTTTAGCTACTTTGTTTAGCTTTCGGTAGATTAACGCTCCCCTAGAGCCATGAATGTAATCACTAGTGATGTTGGATTTACGAATTTAATGAAGGAATGAGAAACCTATCTTGGCACCATAGTTCATGTTGTTTCTAGTTCTAGAGTTGGAAAATGCTTTCATGTTGTATGCTTCCTTGTGTCCTATGCTCTAGTTCTTTACTGATTAGATAAAATACTTTAATCTGCTACTGATGTATATTGGATTGATAATCATGTATACAAGTTGTATTTACTATTAGTCCTTTATTTGGAGCTTTGTTGATGTTTTTTGAAAATTTACAATATGATTATAGATAGATGCTTATCCTAACCTCGACCTGAATTTTTTATATTTCCTTTATCAAACTAAATGTGCTTGTAGGAAAGCTCATGTCTTTCAAAGTTCCCAGAAGGTTGACAAGTTAAAACCAACTATCCCCTCGATATAAACAGTCGCTTGTCCAGCTAAGGTGCCCCTGCACCATCGTGACCTGACTACCAGGTGCTTGGAGGCCAGGAGAGTCCGCTCTTCAATAAACCTCTTTGGGCGAAGTGGGTTGATATTGCGGTACCCAGTGAAAACTCTCTCCTTGTTGGAGAGGCCATCACAAAATCCCATCAACAAGGCCTAAGTCAACATGTTGAAGATACCTCAATGATCAAAATGTCTCAATTACTAATATCATTTTTTGAATGTTATTGTAAGATAACGAGTGGTCACATAGAAAGGGGAGGATCAAACATTAAAGATAGGATAAGAGACCGCGGTCTAACCAACTAGCAAGGTGTGTTATGCTATGGGCTCATGCAAGAGAGAAAAATGAAACATGGATTCCACGAGCTAGCGAATTGTGTTATGCTAGGTGATCCATGAAAGAACACATATTTTACAGGGTAACAAGTTTTTTTAATTTGTGTGATCCATGTTAAGAGAGGATGAAGAGTCAAAATAGTCTAGCAAGTTTTAATATGCTAGTTCCATTCATCCTAAAAGAGGGTTCAATGCAAAGAGAGGGTTTAATGTAAGGAAGAGATAGTTTTGTAAAGATATTTTGCAACAAGTGTAAAGATACCCTTTTGAGAGATGCACAAGTAGAGGAGGAAGTGATATTTGCTCAAAGACATATACCTCCAAAAGGAGATATTTTTGAAAGGTAAAATCATTGATAAGAGAGGGGAAGGAGAACGAAAATACATACCTTCCCTGTTGCTAGGTAAGGGAATTCTTAGTGAAGGATAACATACTTTTGGTCTGAAGTGAGAGATCATTTATAATATATGTACACTTTTTAAGTAAGGAAGTCATTATAATCAAGGAGGTAAAACCCTTGAAAAAGAGACAACCCTCATGAATAACAAATAATTCTATGGAAGAAAGGATAACATGCTATAAAAGATACAACTCAACGAAGGGAAATTGGATCCTTAGGAAGGATAGAAGATTAGAACATTATTGTTTCCCCCCAAGCATGGAGACAAGTATAGTAACAACTATTATTTTGCTCAAAGTAAGATTATATATGAAATTATATGACCATGTGCAACAAAGAGTCCCCAATAAGGTAGGTTATTAATGTTACATAGTGTGGAGCAACATAATATAGGCGAAGGGAGTGTTAAGGAACTACACTAGTTCTGAGATTTAGCATGAGATCTCTTGTAATATTAATAAGAGCTCTATCATATAAATCTTGAACAAATTATTTAAATTCAATGCAATTAGCAAGAGAATGAGAATAACTATGATGAAAAATACAATGCACGTGCCATTATCATTTAATTTTTGATTCTTGGAAAGTGGTGAAAAGGGAATTTAATAAAAAAAATTCATATTTAAGTCTCCAAAAGATTCATTTTTCTAATTTCAAATGATCCTTAGGAGGTGAAATGTTTACTTCTTGTTATAAAAGAGTTTGTAAAAAGGTAGAGGACGTTCATTGATTATTTGGTTTTGATCTTGAAGATATGAGGTAGAAGATGAATCATTTGTATTTGGTCTATCATGAAGAATATTTTCTTGAGTTGCAAATCCTAAACCTTCTCTAGTGTATCGTGGGGGAGAGTCTATAGGGAACTTTATTCCTTATTCCATTTTTCCATTCAACCTTGTCCACTATAGCCTTGCATAAATATAATATCATAACCTATTTTATAGTATGTCTTTAGTTTTAAAGGTGAAAAACTTTCATCATGGATCTTATTGAAAGGTGTTGTGTATGAATAAATATGAGGAGAATTGATCTTTGTAGGAATATTATTAATCATATCATCATTTTATTATCCACTTTAGTAGGTTCAAAAGTAGTAGGTTCATCAAAATGTGTATTTTCTTAATCTTATGTTAGGACATAGATCATGAATAAAGCGCATACCATTATTTTGTCTTAAAATATGTTGATGGTTAAGATATCCATAACTATAAGGAGGATCTAGAGTGATACAAGTAATAAGATTAACATATTTAACTTGTCTCTCTCGCACCAAAGTATCTTTGCGAGGAGAGGATCCATTACTACTCTATAATGGTGTGTGTGTGTGTGTGTGTGTGTCTATATATATATATATATATATATGGGAGATCATTGATAGGAGTATTGATTCTATCCTCATTGATAAAAGATATCCTAGGTGAGGTACAAGTGTAATTCATTGATGAGATTAAGGGGTTTTATACTGAATGGTTCATATGGCACAACACCTGCTGAAGGTTTTGCAAATGAGGTTGCAAGAAGAGAGGGCTTAACCTTGGAGGAAACTTCGTTAAACATGCTTGAACTTGAGTAGTACTGGGATGGGTGAGCTCCCGAGAAGTTTAAGTGCTTCACCTATGTGAGCATCACCTAGATAAAATGAGTGGTAAGTGTTCTATTCATTCTCATGAGAGATGGATTATTGTGAACCAGTACTAATGAAACATGGGTTAATGAGTTTGACTTAAAAAAATACACAATTAAATCTGATAGAAATATCATAACTATAGCTAGACTTAGATCAATAAAGTAACTTTAGATAGAACCGCCATTATCCTTAATCAATATTCAAAATTATAAAATAATTTATACACAATAAATAAAATAAAATAATAGAGAACAAAGAAAAGTCCCACCTATATTTAGTCTCATTATAATGAGTTCACATACACAAAATATAATGCAACCTTCTGGTGATAATCTTTGAAATTATTCTTTTTATCATCTTCATAATATATGCTTTATTAAAAAAATCTAACCTAATGCATTCATACCTTCATTACACGTGTATGCTTAACAATTGCATATCAATGCATTAAGAGGTTTTTACATATTACTCATAGCATAATTTCTCCTCTTTATTTCATTTGTTTCAAACAAACTATTTTTCTTTTGTCTACAATATATACCTTTGACATAAGACCAAACACTTCTTTTTTATATCAGTCCAAAATAGTATTGTTCCAATATGTAGAAACAAACAAACACAAATTAAAAAACTCATTACATACTCATTTGGTAGAAGCAAATTAAATTGTAGATTGTATTTTAAACAAAACTGAAATTATTTCTCGTCCTTCCTTCAATTGATTATAAATAAATATAAATAAATAATACAAACATATTTAAAATATCATAAACAATATTATATATACATCAAGATTTTATATATATATATACTCTCTAATGGCAATATGAAAGAGAAATGTTCAATGCACGTGCTAATAATTAATACTCTTTAATGGCAATATGAAAGAGAAATGTACAAGGGTATATATATATATATATCCTTCAATGCACGTGCTAATAATTAATACTCTATAATGCGAATATGAAAGAGAAATGTACAAGGGTGTATATATATATATATATATATATATATATATATATATATCCTTCAATGCACGTGCTAATAATTAATACTCTATAATGCAAAATATGAAAGAGAAATGTACAAGGGTATGAAATATTCGAAGTATAGTTGGAATAAACAACTTGTCCAAGGAGAATGTCAGGCGGTGGGTCCCATAAAGAACGTGCGTCCTTTTTGGCAAGGGAAGGCATTGGTCAATGAGAAGAAAGTGATTATACGTACACAGTACCCAAGTCATTTCAAATAATTATTTTCACAATCACATGTTTGTACCTTAGTCCTAGCCGCTTCAAGGTGGACGGAAACAAACTTAATATTTTTCAAAATTATATATTGTTGTGGTCAAATGTTTATATAAAATATTGGATGGAATATATATATATATATATATATATATATATATATATATATATATAGTGTTGTAATTTTATGTTTATATTTATA
>MU224239.1:75323-96541 GCA_018584345.1 Thuja plicata
TAAAAAGAAAGTCACCTCCTCTTTTGCAAAGTCATTGTAAACAAAAGTTTGACATCAAATGGTTTTACAATGTTTCTTTTACAAATAAGAGCTAATTAGATTAATGAAATTTATGATCTAAAATAAAGGTGTACCTTATTGAATCTCAATACAGAAAAGAAGAAAGATCATATAAATAAGAGCACATAACACAACACATGTTGAAAGCCCTAAATTCCAACACAAAATCTCTTAGCACATCAGGCACAAAGTGTGAGAGTAAAGCTAACAAAAATCTAAAAGGTTTTCACATATCATTACATGTAATCATCTGATTATGGGAAAAGTACCTATTGTAGTAATTATCACACTCCATTAATCTATTTTAATCAAGAGACGTGTCATATTTACAATATGAAGTGTTACGTTTCTATTTTAAAGGCGGTTAATTATGATTAATAATTTTGAAAATTTATGCAAGTACACCTATTATAAGTAATAAAGTAAAAAGAAAGTCACCTCCTCTTTTGCAAAGTCATTGTAAACAAAAGTTTGACATCAAATGGTTTTACAATGTTTCTTTTACAAATAAGAGCTAATTAGATTAATGAAATTTATGATCTAAAATAAAAGTGTACCTTATTGAATCTCAATATAGAAAAGAAGAAAGATCATATAAATAAGAGCACATAACACAACACATGTTGAAAGCCCTCAATTCCAATGCAAAAGCTCTTAGCAGATCAGGCACTAAGTGTGAGAGTAAAGCTGACAAAAATCTAAAAGGTTTTCACAGATCATTACATGTAATCGTCTGATTATGGGAAAAGTACCTACTATAGTAATTATCACACTCCATTAATCTCTTTTAATCAAGAGACGTGTCATATTTACAATCTGAAGTGTTACGTTTCTATTTTAAAGGCGTTTAATTATGATCAAAATTTATACAAGTACACCTATTGTAAGTAATAAAGTAAAAAGAAAGTCACCTCCTCTTTTGCAAAGTCATTGCAAACAAAAGTTTGACATCAAATGGTTTTACAATGTTTCTTTTACGAATAAGAGCTAATTAGATTAATGAAATTTATGATCTAAAATAAAAGTGTACCTTATTGAATCTCAATACAGAAAAGAAGAAAGATCATATAAATAAGAGCACATAACACAACACATGTTGAAAAAATCATTTTGATAAAAAGATCACCACAAAAATAGATTTAGTATAATACTTGTAAATAAAGCTTATAGTACAATTACAATCTCCACTATTGAAGTAGTGTAACTCAAGGTGAGCCAATAGCTACTACGTCTTTATTATAATAAACCATTTTTGTTTTCTTTTGCAACCATTAAACAATACTCCACATGTACATTATAATAATAAGTGTCAAACTAAAAACCTACAATACAACTAAACCAATTTTACATGCATATATAGAGTTTATCCATTTTCTAAACCACTTATCATTTTAACAAAATAATGGGCTAAAATCCAACACCCTTCATGAGTAGTGAATGATGTTAGAATATAACGTAACTCCCAAATTGTAAGATTTTTCCTTTCAATTTTCTAACTTGGGTGCTCTAATTTGGTCTTATTCAAAGATTTTTAAGCACACAACATAAATGAGAAAACCTCTTATTTTACTATTCAACTCATCAAACCTAGCACTCCAACTTGGAAATGTAACTTCCCTTGCAAGATGTTCATATGCACTATCAAAAATAGGCAATAGGATATTATCTTCGAATCTCTAGTTTATATATCTTAAAGTTCTTACATGTTTTCTTACATCCCTCATTATCATTTAGAAAAGTGCCATTATATACCATAGGTAGATTTTTTTACATTGTTCATGTGAGTCGCTCTATTGAAGGGGGCACCAACATCACAACATGTATAATATAAATTATGATTGGTCATAGAACATTACCTAATCCCAATAATGAAGCTTGAACCCAAAAAAGAAAATATATATCAATGTTATAAAAATGAAACACAAACAAACTTCAGCAAGATCTAAAATATAAATATATAATTAGAAATCAAATCCCTAATTTGTAATGAAGCCATAGTCTTAAGGTCAAACCCCAGGGGTTGTAAGATCACATGTCTTCATAAAATATAACAGAAGAAACATTTCCCTTTTCTTAACCATACTAATTAAATATATATGCAAGAAACCATAAATAACATTCCTTTTGTCTTATATTATGTACAAGACTATAACTTTTCTTAGCTTGAGTTTGTAATTATGTATCACTTTCACAAGTACATATTTGTTTTGTAGCTTGCAATTGTTACTCTACTAAATATGTATATTCTTACTCTCAATTTTTCTATAATATTTGATCATCAAGGAGTAGAGATATTATACAATACATTAAAGAGGCCATATTGTTCCCTTCCGTACATCAATTTAAATGTTTTTCTATTAAATGTTTCTTATATGTGAATGCTTGACAATTCTAGGATGTAGAACTTTAATGTTAAAATGAATGTATCATGTGAAATGTATATCCAATTGTCTTAGGGGAAAAATAATGAATGAAGTTGGCCAAAATTACCAATTGTCTTATGGGAAAAAAATGGATGAAGTTAGCCAAAATTGAATTTAAAATTTAGAATATTAAAAATTAAATTCACAGGTAAATTGATCTTGTTAATGTATAATTGATCTAAGACAACCTTATAGAATCAAGATGAAAAATGAGTGTCCGAAATATACAAGAATATAATGAACGTATCCGTTTAGGGCCCGTTTGGTGCCAAGCATTAACTTGGAATAAGCATTAGTTAATGCTAGAATAAATTAATTATATGTTTGGGGCATTTTTTGAATTCTCAAATTAGAAAACTAATCCCCATTTTGGGGCCAATGCTTGCATTAGTTAATTCTAGAAAAAAGATGGAATTCATTTCTTATTCGAGAATAAGCTATTTATGGATTCAATTTTTTATTTTTATTAATTTAAAAAAAAAATTAAAATTAAAATCTTTTTGAAATCTTTTTTTAATGTGGGTATGTATATATACACACATGTGTGTATATATACGTGTGTGTGTATATACACAATGTGTGTATATACACATACGTATATATACACATGTGTGTATATATACACATGTATACACATGTGTGTATATACACACATGTGTATAGATGTGTGTATACATGTATGTATATATATACACACGTGTATATCCACACACATGTGTATGTGTATATATGTACACAAGTTAAAAGTACATATTATTCAAATTAATTTAAAAAGTAAAAAATAATCCTTATTCCAATTTTCCAATATGGGATCCAAACGGAGAATAGCTTATTCCAGCGTTCATTTTTAGAATTAATTAATCTGAGAATAGACCCTTATTCTAGAATGGATAAGTTAATGCCATGCACCAAACAGACCCTATTTCTAAATAAGGACTTTAAATGAAGACCGTGAATGCTAATACAAATTAATTACCAAGCACAATTAAGTATATATATATATGGCCAAAGTCATTTCAAGTTTTCAAAGCTCGCCGAAGTATTTGAATCCATGAGTGTCTCCTTTCGCACTCATTGATCAATGTTGAAATAGGTCGGTGACTGACCAAACAGGTGTTAAATATATACGGCAAGTGATATTCTAATTTCCAGTCTTTTCATGAAATGTACGAGTCTCCAGCTATTTTAAATCTGTATTTTGCACATGTCAATATAAAGAGTAATGACATTGGAAGAGGCTGTGTTAAGGTACATGATAGATTTTTATGGTACTACCTAGATTTGTCTAGTGCACTTAGCGCAAACTTCCTGTCTTTGTCCAGTGTAAAAAGAATATCTTAACTGAGTTCAGGATTATTGGACATGAGTAGACAAGAAATGGATCTATTCCGTATTGTCTATCAATGCCCATTTGACCTTGTTTATCAAATAATTGAAATCCAAATCATATAGATTGTTAGATAGATAATATGTTCGTATATGTTAGATTCTAATTTTGAAATAAATCTATCACTCAGTATTTAGATATGGTGTTTCTCGCCTAGTGTTTTTAACATGATATGCCATAAAATTAAGTACTAATGTTTGATATTTCAAGAAGGGAGAGGATCCAGTAGTTTAACATGTTCTTGTAATTCTGAAACATTAATTGACTTAAACCTAATATTTTTAATAAGATAGTTCTAGTAATTGTGACATTTAAGTCAACATTGGTCATGATGATAATAATTGAATGACATGGCCCGTTTGGGTGCTGGAATTTGATTGGAATTGGCATTATCTAATTCTGGATAATGTCAATTTCATGTTTGTGTTTATCTAAAAAAATTGGAATTGGAATTTCGAAATTCTAATTTTGCCCCAAAATGGGCATATGCATTTTCCCACAAATAGGTGGAATTGGAAATTCCAATTCCAATTTTTACAAAAGCAAATTTAATATCTCGTTGGATCCGTGACATGATAGGTATGTAAATGTGTGTATGTGTGTATATGTGTGTATATACACAAATATGTGTATGGGTGTATATATAAACACATGTGTAGATATGTGTATACATGTATGTAAATACATATGTATATATACACACGTGTGTATATATATTTATATGTGTGTGTGTGTATACATATACACACATGTATATGTGTATATATACATATGTGTGTATAGACATGTATGTATATATGCACACTCGTGTGTATATACACACATGTGTATATATGTGTAAATATGTATATATACACAAATATGTGTATATGTGTGTATATATACATATGCATGCATGTGTGTATATATACACACATACACAACGTATTAAAAAAAATTAAGAAATAAACAATTAAAATTATTTATGCATCTTCTCAGTCATCTTCCGGGTGAACCAAACAGGTCCAGCCCATATTCCGGAAATCATTTCCAGATTATGTATCTTCTAGAATTGTAGCATCTTCCAAAGTTGACCATATCTAGCATTTGGTATTCCAGCACCCAAACGTGCCTTATATATATTGTTTAGATTTAGAAAGAAGCAAATCATGTGATGCCATTTAAAATATGAGAATACATAATTATCGATCTACCTAATTTTGGAGTCTTTTGGACTCCTTAACAAAAAACATGTTGACGTGCCTTCATATTTGATGACATGGACTTGAATCCTTAGTTATAAGGAAGGACCTTTCCATATAAGCCACCGTAAAGGTGATTTGAAATTGCCTCATGAAAATTATCATATTTGATGACACGAACTTGAAGCCTTAGTTATAAGCAATGGCCTACCACTTCAAGAAGGGTCCAAAAATGGGTAAAAGAGCAGCTAGTAATGGTTATGACATATAATACATCCTTTATTGCAACTTGGGTACCAAGAAAGAGGAATCTTGAAAGGTATATCTTGGGAAGGAACCAAAGAGGCTAGAAGACAAATCAGGCTACCGAACCCAACAATCTTGAAAGAGGAGTTAAAAAAGAATCAATTTGAGTCATTTTAGGAGGGATAAATTGTGAGAAAACTCATCTTGGTTGTGACATCTCAGAGGGAAAAAATTACAATTTGATTTGCATTTCATTCAGTGGAATTGTCATTTTTAAGCTAAACTTCATTTGAGCAGCTTTGAGAGTTAGACATGGAAAAACTTGGAGATAGATTTTTGGAGCTGTAGTAGCTATATTTTAATGTTGTTGCAGGTCTATATCAGGTTTTAAATATTTTGACATCCATTTTGAAAGCCAATAGGCTTATTGCTTTCTATTCAGTTTATATTCTCAATAGAAATCTCTAAATTTTTCTTACATATTGTTGTGAGCTTTTAGTGTTGCATTTTTTGTTGCAAAATCAGCTTTGTGTCAAATCTTGAAGCCTGAGAGAATCCCTTTAAATCAATACACATATGTAGGTATGTATGTATGAGCATCAAATAATACCCGCTCTTGATATTTAAAATGGGAAAAGTACTTTTATTTAGTAAAATGGAGAGAAAATTCTAGAGTGTGCATATCCCAATGTATGAAAACCATTCAATTGGGTCACAATTTGAATATTCGTCAGTTTGAGGAATTCATTTCTATGTACCATATTTTATTTGTCAAAGTTATCAATGTGAATATTGTGGTCTTCTAGTGATAATTTTAAGAAAGAGATGTTAGAGCAACGATACACATCCATATGTGAATATGACTTTGCATTACAAAACATTGGCCAAAGTAATGCAACTTTCTATTTGCATTATCAATTCATTATGTCCAATATGTTGTATTTTAGTTGGAGTTTTCACATCTAAATAGAGGGTATATATGGTTGTATCAAAAATTATATGCGACAAAGTGAGTACACTGAACTAATTCTTGGATGACATGATATGGTTTATACATTTTCTTATCTACTACCCTCATGAAGGGGGTGATCCCACAATAGTGGGTTACACTTTTTTGCCTAAACGGACATTGAAGTCTACATTTTGAAAAAAACTTCCAGATTCATATGCATATTGTCGTTAAACCGTTTGAAATTGGAAGATGAAGTAAACTAGAGTCTTTTAGGATTATATATATATATATATATATATATATATGAATTGATTTGAATGGTTTTCTTTCTCCCACGAAAACTGCTATGTTGCTGAAAACGTCATTTTCAAAAAGTTACATTGACTTCATAGAGCATAACTTTTTTTCTAAAATAGATATCAATGCGCTTCTTTCAAATTTGGTTTTGTAACATCCATACGGAGGGCATGCAATTGGTTTGACGGCATTATAATGATTATTTCATATTTTATGAACGTTTGAAGTAGAGTAAACTGTAATTTTGACAAACCTTGACTGCATAGCTTATAACTTGTTGTGTATGTATCGAAATTCAATTTTTTTGTTATAGAAAGTAGACTCGAAGACAGAGGGCACTGTTATTTTTCAAAAAAAAAATCTTTTTTCTACTATTTTCCATTGAACGTCAAACTTGGAGGTTTATATTTGATAAAAAACCTACAGTCGATGCACGTCAAAAAATATAGACCTAATTAATTCAAAAATTGTCAAATCTATATTTTTTAGAAAGCTCGTTCAGAGTACTTGTGCGATGCAAAATGACGTCTCCTTATTCTTCGATTTGAGCCCTGCGCTTGAGCCCCGAAGCCACGAAAAACTTTAGATTTGTGTCAACCTCTACAAATGACCTCTAATCAGAGACTTTCGAAAGAAACTAATTAGTTTCGATCGAAACTACTTTATATCGAAAGTATTTAACTAGAATCACCCTTAATCAAGGACTTTCAATAGAAAGTATTTTCTATCGAAAGTCCCTACTTTCTATCGATAGTAATTTCTAAATCCGTCTGCTTTGCGAATTTCAGGAGGAATTGCTTCCTCCAAAAAAAGTGTAACCCACTATTGTGGGTTCACCTAGGGTCCAAATGCTTATATTTGTTAGTAATTTAGGGGACCACTAATTTGTGGTTGGAGGAAAAGAATTATGAAGATTCCTTCCCTCTTGAAATTGAATATTGTCAAAGACTTGATTATATAAAGATTCTATGTATTACCATGTGCATTAGAAAGGATATAAAAATTGTGTTTAAAAGTGTATGCTTGTTGATATAAATCCTTACGTTTATGACAAATTGATTTGTATATGAATATAAACATATGATGCTTACTTGAAAGGAAAATGCTTCTCATTGAGTTCATGATGATACATACTTGTGAATGTTTATAATTGTTACAAGTTATTAAGTCTTAAACATGTCATTATTGTTATCTTCTTTTAGAATAAAAAATTAATAATTTTGGTAAAAAATCAATTAATGAATGGTAGTTCATTACTTTAGTAAACAAAATTTCAAGTGACTTAAAGTCAAGAAATAATAGAAAAAAAATTATTTCAAAATGCATGCAAGGAGGGTAATTGAGGTGAGATGGAGCATCTTGGAAAGTGCCCAACAAGTTAAAAAACTAAAAAAAATATTGTTGGTAAATGTTAGTTAAATACCATGATGGAAATGAAAACATAATTGAAAAAAAGAAACATCTTGAAATTGTGAAAACATCTTTATATAAGTAGCAAGTTTGCAACTAGTACGATAATAGATGGAATTTGAAAATTTTTATATTTTTATATTTTCTATTCCATCCTGGTACCATGGAATAGTACTATGAGTGCCATAAAATTTTTTAGACATTAGTTTAGAATTCTTGGCTCTTCTTGTGACCTTTGCTTTTCATATTTCAAGTGTGATTATCAATGGATGAAAAATATTTGAACTATACAAATTTTAAACAAACATGAAGGATTTTTTAGACATGACCATGTCCCTAATAAATCCATATGTAACTTTAAGTACAATAAAACTTTATTGAGATAGCGCAATACTATTTCTAGAGTTCTCAACCATTATGGTTTCTCCAAATTAATTTTTATTGCAATAATTTTATGTGTATGTTTTATGCATGTCTATGCCTATTTTCATATTTCCTTTGAAATGTGTTTAAATATTTAGTTTTCAAGGTTGTTGATAGGTTTGACAATGTGATATCCATAATTAGTGATAACTAGGAGATCATCTATACGATTTTATGGATTGTTGATTATATTTATTTGAGTTTTCATAACTACAGTAGTTTTTATCAATCACATGTTATTGGTAGGAGTGCACATAATGTTTTGTGTGAAAGGCTACAATATAGAAGAGATAGTATCAATGTTAATCAAGAACATTAAAATAATTCTAATAATGATTAAAATGGGCATACATTAGTTCATAATATTCAAGATTTTTGACCTAGTATGCATACATGGATATGTATTTGGCTTTTTGCACCATTATGTTATTATTACCTTGTCACTTTTATTTATTTATTTCAACATAATTTATGTCCTTATGGGGGTAAGATAATAGTAATTCCATCTTCAATTACTATCATAATATTCAATGACAAAGTTTCATTAAGCCTATCCAATAAGTTGAGAAAGTTCCTTAAATGATAGGACATATAGTGCTAGTAACTGAAGAAACCTTATGGGGAGAGAATTAGACCTTTCTTTTTATAGTTCAAAATCTTAGTAGTGTTGATACTATTGAGGAAAAGAATAATTATAGCTAGAAAGGAAAAAAATATGGGTCTTTAAGCCTTTCCCATTAGTTGAGAAATTTCCTTAGAGAATTGGACATTTGAATAGTTGAATACACTAAAGTCTCATTTAAATTCTTAAGAAGGATTTTTCAAGGACATATATTGTTAGTCACTAAAGCAACCTCATGGAAAAATAATTAAATGTTGGTAATTGATAGATCCAAATCTTGGTATGTTAATACTATTGGGGCAAAGGATAATGATAACCTTTAGACAACAAAAAAATTGGTCCAATCATGGTATCAGTGTGATCAAATGAATGGTAGTATTTCATTTATTTTGTTATCATCAAATGCCTCATGTTTAAATAACTATTACATATAGGACAAGTTCCTTATCCACTTTATGTTCTTCCAAATGCTTCCTTTTATGTTCCAAATATAGATGTAAATTGATTGATATTACCATGTATAATAATATACATCGCCTATTAATAATAAGGAATGTACATCGATGATGGATTAAGGTCTCCATTTGTGTGTGTGTGTGTGTGTGTGTGTGTGTGTGTGTGTGTGTGTGTGTGTGTGTGTGTGTGTGTGTGTGTGTGTGAAAGCACACACCTATCTTTAACATCTCTTAAAACAAATGAATTTTATTTAAATTCAAAATAATCTCCTCTTTGTTTTTTATTATAATTGATCAAATTATGACACACCACATTAGTAACATTGTAAAACTATTAAATGTAGGACATGTGCCTTATCTACTTTAGATTCTTCCAAATTCTTCCTTCTATGTTCCAAATACAAATGTATTGATTGATAACACTTGGACTAGTAGTATATATATCACCTATTAATAATTAGGAATATATGTTGGCAATGGATTAGGGTCTCCATCATATGTCCTAATGGTCAAGTGAAGTAGAGATTGAACTATTGAATATCTAAATAATATGGTTCATTCCATTATTGATCATATTGAAAGTGACATGCATCCAAAAGATTCTTCGAAGGAATATGTAAACCAAGTAGGAACCTTCCTTTAACATCTCTTAAAACTAAACCAAAACGGCACCTACCTTTAGCATCTCTTAAAACAATTTTTTTTAAATATTTAAATTAAAAAAATCTTCTCTACTTATTTTGTTACAATAGAGTAAAGTGTGATGCACCAGTTTAGCAACATTGTAAAATCACAGAGAGCTAATAAAACTTGGACTCATTAATGAATATACTAATATTTATTTGGTTGAATTTCATGATAAAAATGAAAGGGCATATAATCTAAAAAACAAAAACAAAACCAAAATTAAGATGTCAAAAAGTTGATTGAATTTTGGATTCAATTGTTGTAGGATCAATAAACAAAATCGATGATGGATAAAGGCCAAAAAATATTAAGGTCATCACTCAAATTAAATTCTTCATTTGAAAGATTAAGAATATTATAATTAATTTAAAAAAAAACTCTTTATAAACCATAACTACAAAGGATAACTTCATTAAATTATTGAATGCAGACCTCTTAAAATCCTCCTTTTTGATAAAGAGACAATGAAGGATTTGGATGGAGTTCAAAGAAAATTGATGTCACCCAATTCAAATTCCTTTAAGGTTGTTTCATATTTGTCAAAGAATGCCTACATGTTAGAAAACTAGACAATCATTATGGGATACAATGTAACAACTTTCAAAGAAAGGGTTTAAAAGGTTGTGTATAACGAGACTTCACATCTATTTGTTAAGGAAAAGTCTACAAAATAATATGTAGAAAAGAAATATAGAAAGTAGGCCTAGCATGATATGTGGCATAAGGGGGTTGCTACCTTGAAATTGTAACTTAGTTTATCTATATAACAAATTGTTTCTCTCTTTTTTATTGTATTGATAAAAAAGGTTACAAATAGAATAAATTACAATCCCAATGTTGTTTTCTCTTAGCTTCTAGTTCCTTCTGGAAATATACTTGATTGAGACTTTTGACCTATTATTGTAAATATCAATTCTTTTTATGTTATTCAAATATTATTATGGACTTGGCATAGCAAATATATTTGACATAGAGTATAATTGAGATGGATGATCTCCCAAGATTTTTAGTGTCTTGTTCTTGTGAGCTTGATCTAGATGCAATGAGTTCTAAGTGGACCATTCGATGAATTATTAATGAACCAACTAAGAATTCATGATCATAAAAGTGGATCTTATGAACATTTAATTATATAGTATGAGTTAATTACGATTTACCTAAATTAACATAAAGAAATATCGATAAAATATTTATATTAATAATAGCACATGCAGGCCTATTTAGGGGCCTTTAAGGGTTAATCCTATGCCCATGGATGTTGTAAAGCAGAGGTGGTTCCCTCCAGAGAAAGAATGAATCAAAGTAAATTTTGATGAGGCCTCAAAAGGCAACTGGATACCAAGTGGAGCTAGATTTGTGATCAAAGATTGGACAGGTAAAATCCTTATAGTAGGGGCTAAGAATTTGGCGAAGGGAACAAATAATGAAGCCGAACTCTAGGCAGCTCTCATAGCTATTAAAATGGCAAAGCCATTTAAAATTTAAAAGCTCCATTTGGAGGGTGATTCGTTGGTTATCATCACGACAATAATAAAAGGGGAATCAAATGTATGATATCTCAATAAATTTATAAAAAAGATGAGCTCAATGATTGATTCCTTAGAGGACTTCAAAGTTACTCATACAAAAAGAGAAAGAAATGAGATAACACATACTATGTCAAATATGGGGATGAGACTAAAAGAGTAGGGGAGAGAAGATGAAATTGAAGACTTCCAGAGTATTGAAGGGGAATGGCTTGATTGGAATACGAGAAGCATTAATGGATAGCTCTTAAATTAATAGAGTAGTAACTGAATAGCGGTACTAGTAAGAAAGTTACCACCCCTGAGAGAATGAGGACTATTATCAAATTTGAATTGGGCAAAGTTACCTCTATTTCCTTGCTAGCCATTAGAATCCGATAATGAAAAAACAAGCTTTTCGAATGGTAGTGTTTGTATATGGTGGGTGGAGGAATATAGAAAGACATAATTAAGTAGTGGGTGGCAATAAATTCACATGTGGGCGGCAATTGTGGAAGATTTAGGGAGTAGATTGGTCCTCATTTACATCGTAAGTGTCTAGAACCCCAAATAAACGACATAGGTGATGCAGGACAGAGTCATAGCCATTTGGTGAGACTAGTATTTTTTACAGTGACAGGTGTTTGAGGTGTATCCATGGCAAGCAGAGCTTAATGGAGACGAATTTCATGCTAAAAACCCCCAAGCAACAACAACCATTCATGAGGGAGATTACGAGAAGAATGAAAGGAATTTTTCAGCTACAAGTTAAACATAGATGTGGCCTCTGCGGTCTTTGCATGGGAATTACAATTGGGATGAAAGAGGAGGCTCTGTGGGTAATGCACACGTGTAAAGCTAGAGTGGACAGAGGGAATGATTCCCATGCTTGGTTTCTGAGTTGTAGAGGGAAACTGGAGGATGGTGGAGGGCACAATGTAGAGCTACAATCCTTTCCTCATTTGGAGTGCGACCATAAGCAAGGAGAGAAGGATTGAGGAAGCAATGTGTGAGTGGGAATTTCTGAAGGAGCATCTGATGCAGATAGAGGAAGACAAGAGAATTAAGGAAAGGGAGAACCGAGATGCCAGGAAGACGAAGTTGCAAACTAAAGGGGAGATCTTCTTCCCCGATGGATCCTCAATGTTTGAAGAAATTCACAAGGTTAGGAAGGTTCAACCCAGTAGCTCCTAGGGTTGGGTTATTTTTGTTGTTTTTGAAAGGATTCGAACTTATTAATGGTTGGCCCATTTTGTGAATTTTGTATGGGCAACATAGAGTTTGACTTTAGATGGCATAGTGGCTGATGTTAATGTCAGTGTATGTGGCTTTACTATGATTGTGTGCCCAAATTTTGTAGTAGTATGGGTATTTAGCTTTGTAATGACAGGATGATAAATAGTAGTATGTGTTGGATGTAGTAGGTTTAGTTAGCCAATGGCAAGGATGTCTGGTTTAACCTTCATGTATCAAACTTTTTATTAATAAAATATTATTATCACCGATAAAAATATATATATAATAGGACATGTATTTGGAAGAACAAATATATTATTTGATAGTAATTCAAGATAATGTAATCAAGAAGATTTAATATTTGAATATTTCCATTAATGTTCTTTCTCTCTTGATTGTTCTGTACCTAAGCTAAACCAAAAGAATTCCTAATACACTCAAACATCCTTAACACTATAGATAACATGGCCACCAAATATATATTAGCAACATGATATTTTTTTTTGTGGAGTAATGAACATTTTTGCCACTTGCTTTAGTATTTTGCTTGACTTTGATGACTATTTGCATTTGGGGACCATGATTTATTATTCTACTAAGAGGAGTTGATAAGTGGGTTTCAACTAAGAAGAGGAGATGAAAGTGAAGATGAAGATTTTACATAGTTGAAGTTGATGCAAAAATAGAAGATAATGAAAATAAACTTGAACAAGAACTTAGATTGTTAAGAGTCATAGATAGACGTACCTCTTCCCTCTCTTGAACCTCTGGTACATTAGGTGCATTCATCAATTTTATAAACCCCATTTGTTGTTGTATATAGAAGAGACAAAAATACTATATCAATCTACATGTACATGTTTAATCATAATACTAAACAAATAAATTCTCGATCATGCTTGAATGAATCATTTAATCTTTTCAAACAATTGTGTCAATTAAAATTGTGCTTAATTGCCTTTTGACATGTAGGTGTTTGAAAGCATGCCTTTTGACGTTTAGGTGTCTTGGAGGATGCCTTTCGCCCACGAGATGTCCTGGACACAGGTGGGGTACCCTAAGAGAAACAAAATGAACATAAGGGATATCAATATATATAATATTAAATATGAGTTAACAAATCTAAATTTAAATGAAGTTCACATAAATTCAATAAAAATTATAAAAAGGAGGTGTACGCAAATATGATACCGCATAGATTTCTAGTCCAAAGTCCATGGCCGAAAGCATGACATCATCAATATGGGAAATATGATTCCCTGACAACCCCTATCAAACATCAAATAAATATACATTAGAGAGTTAGTATATATTATAAATAAATTATTTTGAAATCAAGGTATTATTCTATTTTAACATATTATAAATTTGACCTCTGGCGTCAAAGCTACATGTGGACCAAAAGTGGAAGGAATATGTTATGGTGTACTAGCACCAACTGTTGCATCTTGAAATGTGTATTGTTCATGTATCATTTAAAATTGATTTATAAATGAAAATTTATTTACATTTATAAGTTTTAAGTGATTAATAAAAAAATGTTATAAATACAAATCAACGCACCTACATCTTCTTTCCATCAGAAATCACCATATTCATCAGGTCATCCGTGAGGGCCACATCCTCTGTAGTGGCAACTTGATATCTACCCCCACAATGTATACACGCATGGGATATGGAACCATCCTCATGGTTATCGGCATGTGCACCTGAACATATAGTTGGGACACATGTGATAGATGGGCCCACTAGAGCCAGGTGGTGCAGCTAATGATGAGCCAGGTGGTGTAGGTGCTAGATCATCATGTGGTCCAAGATGCTTCGCTAACTGTGTTCCATGCTGAATGACAACATCAATCAATGATGTAACCACTTGAAGAGTCTATACCTCCATAGACTCCTTCAGGGCTACTAGAACCATGATGTGAGCCCCAAGTTTAACAACTAAGCTATGCGATTTTGGGGGTCTACTACCCTCCGAGCCCCTAGTTTATTCTAGGCAGAGCCTCTACCTCTACCCTAGAACACCCTCATGTCACAGTAGTTTGGCTGCTCACTGAGGATAAACTCACAATATAATTTCCTTCAAAAATATAGTGGAAACTCATAATTGTTACAAGGTGGTTAGTCAAAGACCATATACCACCTATCCCAAAAAAACATTTTTTAGCCCGACGTGATTATACCAATGTATAGGAAACCTCTATTAATCAAGAGGTAAGGTCTTATTTGTTTTAGGGTCAATGAAAAGAACACACACACACACACACACACACACACACACACACACACACACATATATATATATATATATATATATATATATTCTTTTNATATATATATATATATATATATTCTTTACTTATCAATTTTCTTTTCACCCCATCGTATGATAACCTAGTAGAATAGAATGCATGACATCTATCCCTATATGTACCCCATTTTGTAACTTGTCTAGAAACTTCCTTGGCACTATTAACCATTGATTCTAGGGTTGTGGTAAGGGATGCATGATAATCATTCTTAGAGGCTCTCAACTTACTCACTAATTAAGAAATTTGGGTTGTGTTTTGTGATAATTGATTTAATAGATCCGCATGTGTGGTTTGTACAGGGTCTTGTGGAGGAGGAGGGTTTTGAGGGTCTTGTTGTTGTTGAGGGGAGACATTTTGAGGGTCATTGTTGTTGGGGAGATGGAGGGTTTCTCTCTTCAAGGACGTGTTGTTGTTATTGTGTGTGTGTCTGTGGGGGGGGCAGTATATTGAGAATCTGTCATGAATTTATAATTAAAAAAACATAATCAATCAAAAAAATTGCTATTACAATTAAATTTCAAACAAAAAAAAGGCATTGTTCAGGTATACTATCTTGTGTGATGACGTGGCATGGTGAAAATGTGTTGCAAATGCTGAAAATTTTCTATTTCAATGAAAACATGATCGGGTTCTATGGTATTTAAGCTCTTGCCATTGCTCTTAGTTTGCAGCCAAGGGTTTAGAATGCTCTTTTTGGCCGCAACAAACAAACTCTTATAATTTATAAAACCCGATCAGGTTTTTGTTATAATAAAACCTGATCAAGTATTGATTGTAATAAAAACCTAATTGGGTTTTTTGAATTTACGCTTAGTAATTACCAAGCCATAACCCAATCAGGTTATTTGAAATAAAAGAAACCCGATCGAGTTATTAGTGTTTTGGGTTTTTTTTGGTAGGGTAACAACTTTTTTGCACACCATCTTGGTGTACTTACCCATTTACATTAAAATAATAGCACATGCATTTTGGAAGAACAAATATATTATTTGACAATAATTCAAGATAATGTAATCAAGAAGATCCAATATTTGAATACTTCCATTAATGTTCACTTCCATTAATGTTCTTTCTCTCTCGATTGTTTCGTATCTAAGCTAAACCAAAAGAATTCCTAATACACCCAAACATCCTTAACACTATAGATAACAGGGCCATCAAATGTATATTAGCAACATGATACTTCTTTTGTGGAGTAATGAACCTTGTTTCCATGTGCTTTAGTTTTTTCTTGACTTTGATGACTATTTTCATTTAGGGATCATGATTTATTATTCTACTCTTGTTTTGTAATCCCTTTTAATAATATTTTATTGTGTTTGTTAAAATCATTAAATGTCTTCAATTAAAGACAATAAAAGACACATACACTATCTCAAAAACCTAAAAGTCCGCCTTTATAAAGACATCGTCATCTCTCATTCTAATGAATTGAATAAGGTTCCTTTTTCCATCACATTGTCATGTTGAAGTTACTAGTTTGATCAAGATATTTGTTTGTTTAACCTCTTCTTTCTTATCTCTTGTTCAAAAAATGAAAATAATATTTTCCTTACAAACTTTTGAAAATGCTTTTCCCCTTTAAGTTATATACACTTATAAAATATGCCTACAATTACATTTGCAACTAAAAAGTCCTTAAATAGAAAGTTGGAAAAAGGTATTGTGCATCTGTCAACTTTTTAACACTCACACAAATGTTTGAATTTGAAATGTTTAGATTCTATTCAAAAATCTTAAGTGCATTCCATAGACCTTGAATTGCATGCACACCATGCTATACAATTTTTTTGACAAGGAATTTTTTTACAACTTTAATCTCTTCATTTTCCTTAACAAATTTAGTTAATAGCAAGCTCAATTAGAGATTCGTAGAATAAAATGGATAAAAGGGACGTAAATCTCTATACATGCTTTAAAATTGATGTAGATCAATTAAGCTGTGAAATTGGAAAACACAGAAGACCTTGTTTGGGTTGCTTGAACATTAATGCTCTTATACATGGCTATGAAGCTTGGGGTGGTAGTATGTCAATATCAAAATGGAAACAAACAAAAAGGTTACAAAGATATTTAATCACGAGTAGTTTCAAAATAAAAGTCGCGGTCCATACGAGATCATTTTAGCCAATGATGGGGTTGTTCTAGTTGAAACGTTAACATGTTTTTGACTACTAGAATAGTGAAGAGAACAAAGAACATGAAAGGACACTATTGACCCAAAATAGTAATGAAAGAAAAGTTAAATAGAAGAAAGAAAATGTGAATGAAGTACAAAACCAAGTGGATGAATAAATAGAGAGTTAAAATGCAAGAGTCCTAAAAGATATGTGATACAAAAAGTCAAAACAATTACATAGACAAAACAATTTGGATGGAAAAGATAATATTATGTTAAGTGATTTAATTACACATATGACTGCGAGAAAAATCACTATATAAAAACATATATAAAATAGAAAGCTATATTGCAAATAGTCTATGTTTACTATGTATGATGTATGTCATGATTAGTGTTCTTTGGTGTCTAAGCTCTTCTACAGGATTGATGTCAGTGTATGTTTATGGTGTATGTCATTCTAGTCAGCAATTCTATAGGACTAGACTAATGTTGGTCTATGCATATTGTATGTCATGAGTCTGGAATTAGTGTTAATCTAGTGTGTATGGTTGCTTTCTCTAATAATTTTTAACTGCTAATTCTTTATATAATATGCATTTATTTAATAATTAAAAAATGAACTCCCACACTTTAAAATACAAAATAGAACTAGCACTTGCACTTGCACCTAAAAGAGGTGCAATGGTCATGCTAATAGCAATGTATATATTGTTTAATATATTGGGGGTCCGCAAAATCATTTTTGGAGTCTAGAAATATTACATCGCTAAATTGCACCATAAATTGTATGAGACATAATATAACAATATATCAAAAGAACAACATATTAGAGATGATTATGTATTCCAATAAGTCACAAATATAGATTAAGTCGATGGAGAAGAGAAGCAATTTGCAAAAAAATTAACCTGCTCCTAAACATCGTCGCTTGGAGAGTTAAGGATTTGTACAAAAATTGGTACTGCTCAATGGTCGATGACTACTCGGGTATGTTCAGATGTGCCTGAAGCTATGTTAGTCAATGCCCATGCTGCCTCAAACTACAAGCAACAACAAAGCCAAAACCAACGGAATTAGTACTTCTAGAATCATTTTCCTGAAAAAAGAAAAATAGACAAACTACAAGTAACAACAAAGCCAAAACCAACTGAATTAGTACAAGTGTAGAATCCTTTTCCTGAAAAAAGAAAAACAAACAAACTACAAGCAACAAAAAATCCAAAACCAATTGAATTAGTACTTCTAGAATCCGTTTCCTAAACAAAGAAAAATAGAGTCTCATTTTTTGTAAAATAAAAATATTATAAGAACCAACAAGCTCAACAAAACTCTAAAAAGTTTCTACATTTGTGTTCATGTCCTTTACAAAATGAAAAGAATGCACAAAAAATATAAGACAAGCATAAAAAGACATGCACTTTAACAAACAAAATTCAACCTAGCTCAGTTGAAAACAAAATTGTACAGTAGTACCTAAAGTTGTGGAAAGTCTTGCCTTGGCAGAAACTCCACAAAATGTGGGACAACACCCACCTCAATAACTTCCTCTATGAGAGGACTATGCTTTGTTGAAATAATCATGCATCAATCAATAACCAATCTCATGCAAGAGACATAAATGGAAATATAATTTATAATCATATCAGTAACATAAATTGAACAAATTTACCAATTGATATTAGCTTTCAGAATTGAGTTGTTGCTTCAAGCTGCAAACTAGGATCATCAAACCATACTCCATCTACCATGGCAGGAAGGTTGCAGAACTATACTATAATTGGAACCTATAATTTTCAACACCGTCTGAATGCATCATTTTTACTAGGTCTAACATGTAACCAAATACATGTACAAATATTTAATATGGAGGTTATTCAGATTGTATGAGCCTTCAGCAGAAGAAGGTGGGAACCAAGGGATGCATACTATAGTGAAGAGAATGAATCCCATGCTACTATTTACCAGAGACTATTTTTACACTTTTCAATAGTTTCCATAGTGCTTAAAATCCATGTATTCATTAAGGGATAACATATGACAAAGGGTCTTCCTTCAATCCTTGAAGGTCTCTATTTTTTCCTTTTGTAAGCCACTCACAAAATTGCTCATTTTCTCGCACCTACACCCCTTGCTTGCAGGAAATTAAAATGTCTTTCCCGGGCAAACCAAAAACATGTATCTCCCACTCTTCATCTCCTCCAATCTTTTCTCTCAGAAAATCTTCAAAATCACTCTTGAATCGAAGCTTGTAAGCATTGGCAGTTTCATTTGATCCACTGTGTATAAATATCTTTCCTTGGTTCCAAGCAGAATAGTTGGGGTCTAGCACAACATGAGGAACCTACAGCTCAAAACAACATAATCAAACAAACAAAAATTTACTCTAGCATGAGATATCCATACATAAAATCTTACTATACTTTGATATAAAACATCTTCAACACACCTAGATACATTCTCTACACACCCATATATGCTTTGTACCTGTGAAAGCCAATGAAGAGAGAATGAGGAGTGGACTACATTAAGAGTGTTTCTAGGAAAGAGTCTCTATAGAAGGAGCCAGGGACTCCAGCAATATAGTATGTTCCTAAAGCCGGAACCTCCATGGGAATAGGAAGCAACTAGAACAAGGTGTTGAAATCATTGGAATGCAAGTCTGAGAAGAATACTTGAAAATCTGGCATGTTTAGAGAAGCAAGATTGTACTTGTTCATAAAACAATTGACTATAAAATTGGCTATCACCAGTGTGTTGTGACCAGAAGAACAACCCATGTCAGCTATGGTTAAGGTTTTTGATTCAGGGAGATCCATGTTGTTCAAAGTCTCTTCTAGCAGAGGCATGATTGATTGCAGTTGTTTAGCTTGTACCATAAAAAAACATCAAAGCGTCAATAAGATTGTTGTAAAGGATTAACTTTACAATTTCTACTAGAATTTATGACAATCGCAAGAAACATTTAGAGTTAGAAGACATCCTCTGCCACATAAACAACTTTCTAGATGCATGCTAACAAAAGTGGCTATTCAATTTTTAGGATGCACCAATACATAAGTTACCCTTACATACCATAACTTATATATTAGTGCAGTGTAAAAACTAGATAACCATTTATGTCCATGCTGACATGCCCTGCAACCCATTTTAGAGAAAAGTACTTACCTGTCCCTGAAATTTTCTTATATAGCTTGTGTCTCCATTTCCTCCTTGCATGCAGAACACCCTTTCCAATTTGGTGGGCTCGGTCTCACAACCATATTAGGAGCTAGAGCACAAAACATGGCTGCTAGGTATTTGACAAAGATTTCTCAAATGAAACACGGCCTCAAAAATAATGATTGCAGTGTTAGAATAGTCCCAAAGGATAACTGAGAGGGGGGGGAATCAGTTATCTATAACTTTATTTCTTTTTCTTTTTTAACTTCAGAATACAACAAAGCAAATACTCAATCAGATAACATAGTAAACAATACACAATTTGATTACAGGGAAACCAAATGGTAAAAACCCCAGTGGGAATTAACACCCACAATGAACTATACTTGTTTATAGTAATCCCTGTTAGAAGATATTTCGACCCTGTTAGGAGTTGTACTTTACAATGCAATAAGTATAGTGACCTGGTTAAGGGTCAGACCCTGTTAGGAGTCTTTTGTAAATAACCCTGTTAGGGGTGGTGGACTCATTGTCCAAAAGTTCACTGCTTGATGGTGAAGGCTACAACCTTCTGTATAACAGATGTAAAGAAGAAAAATGGGGTTTGGTTTAGGAGATGTAAAGATGAAAAAGTTTTGGTTAAGAGGAGGGGGTTTGAATTGTTAATTGTTATTTGTGTTGATTTCCTTAACCCCACTTTACACTTACTTGAATTTGATTGATTGTATATTGCAATTG
>MU224239.1:127487-152463 GCA_018584345.1 Thuja plicata
AAATACTCTAATATAGGTCGAAAAGATAGAAAAAAATGTCAATTAAAAAGAGAATAAGAAAGAAGAATGAACCAACAAAACAAATTGAAGGAATATCAAAACACATGATGCCATTAATGAACTAGGAAGGTGAGAAATGACATCGACCCCAAAATAACACATAGTAAACCCATACAATTAAGTCATGATATGGGCTTGAGCATCAAAGATCTTTAATTAACCTGTGAACAACTTATTTGCAAGCAGGCGAAAACAGTGGCAGATATTACTAGAGCTCCAGAATGCATGATGAAACTTAAAGGCAAAAAGTAATTATCATCTAGAATTGTGCATAGATTTATAAATTGAATATTAATTATTTTATAAATTAAATTTCTTGGGAGACATAGAGAGGGAGAGATAGTGAGGAAGAGTTATAAAGATATATAGATGGTGAGATATATTGATACAAAGATAAGGAGATCTAGAGAGGATGAGAAGGAGTTACAAGCAAAGGGACAAATACTTAAATGACCTTTCCATAACTCTACGGCGTTCCCATTGCACACTAAGGTGCGATTGCTAGTTTCTAATATAAGACACTTTTCGGTGAGTGGGCCATGCCCACAATGAAAAGCCTATCAACTTAATAATAGAAAACACCGAAACATATTAAGATCAATAGAAAGCCAGTAACATTATGTCATTTAGTATATGACATATGAGAACATACAAATCAATTATACTAGGCATGAATATATAAAACAACAGATAACTAGTTCAATTCATAACAGAAAAACCATGATCAACATATTTCTTTGTTGATTTCAATACAATTCATCTCTTGAATTCCAGACTGACTGGTGTGATGAACGCTATTAAAAACTTTCATTTCATTTGGCCAATTGAATTCCAGACTGACTGGTGTGATGAACACTGTTAAAAACTTTCATTTCATTTGGCCAATGGAAGTCAGATGGATTATTGTTGGCATTAATTGACAGAATCGCCGGGTTGCGAATGGTTATAACACAATTCTATATCCCTCCTGGTTAAAAAGGATTGAAATGCAGAGGAGAAAAGCAATGGCAATTTTAAGTTAAATATGATCCCGTTGCTGCTCTTAGCCTATGCCTTTTTTAAAGCCGTAGCTTGTAGCTGCTTGCTATGGCATTTCTACTGTTGCCACTGCAACCCCACACAATTAAAGCTGCCTTGGCAAGATTTAGCACATCTCGACAATTACCCAAATCCAAATCCAGCAATGGCTTAAGCTTAAGTTTGATAGATATGAGTAAAGCGGGCTCTGTCAAGGAGTGGAATGTGATGATTAAAGGGCATGTGACTAAAGGGATGTTTAGTGAGGTTTTGGCTCTTTTTAAGGAAATGTTGAAGGCCGGCATGCGCGCAGACAGTTTTACACTTCCTTGCGCTCTCAAGGCATGCGCTGGGCTCTCCCATCTGCAACACGGTAAGTCTATACACAGTTATTTGGTTAGAAGCAAAACAGTTGATTCTTGTGTCTTTGCCGGTTGTGCTTTAGTAGACATGTATGCAAAATGTGGGAGAATTAAAGATGCACGTCAAGTGTTTGACAAAATGTCTGAGAAAGATGTCATCTCCTGGAATGCTTTGATTGTTGGGTATGCGCAAAATGGGCGGTGTGATATGACTTGGAAGTGTTTCCGTGAGATGCAATCACAAGGTGTGAAACCGGATTTTGTTTCTGCTGCTAGCGTTCTTAAGGCTTCTGCTCACTTGGAAAGCCTGAATTTGGGAAGACAGGTACATGGATTTCTTGTTACTAGTGGATATGAGAGGGATGCTTTCATGGGGAGTGCTCTCACACACATGTATTCAAAATGTGGACAGTTAGTAGAAGCACGCCTAGCGTTTGATGAAATGTCACATGGAAATAGGGATGTCGTTTCATGGAATGCAATGATTGTGGGGTACGCTCAGAATAAGCATCATGATTATGTCTTGGAACTCTTTCATGAAATGCAATTAGCAGGCTTGAGACCAAACTTGGTTACCATTGCTAGTGTTCTCAGGGCGTGTGCCCATTTCTCTGCACTACAACAGGGGAAGGAAATCCATGGTTTCGTCATTAGAAATGAATTCGAGGCTGATCATTTTGTGGGCAGTACACTTATAGATATGTACTCTAAATGTTACTGCATCAGGGATGCATGCCAAGTCTTTGAAAGAATGCCTGAAAGGGATGTTGTTTCATGGAGTGCAATGATTGCTGGGTATTCACAAAATGGAAATTGTCTTGACGCCTTATATCTTTTTAAGGACATGATCATCCGAGGTATGGAACCAGATTCCGTTACTATCGCATGTGTTCTCCCAGCATGTGCCCGCATAGAATCTCTGCAGCATGGTAAGGAAATCCATGGTTATATGATTAAAAATAGATTTGCTTCTGATGTTTTAGTGTGGAATGCTCTAATGGACATGTATGCTAAATGTGGGAGTATACAGGATGCAAAACAAGTCTTTGATGGTTTGTATAATAGAGATTCAGTCTCTTGGAGTACTATAATTGGAGGATATGCCCAGAATACCCATTATGATCATGCTTTGAAGCTTTTTTCTGAAATGCAGCTATCCGGTGTGAAAAATGACTATGCAACCATTGCTAGTGTTCTTCCTGCATGTGCTAACGCATTAGCTTTGCGGCATGGCAAGGAGATCCACAATTACATTATTCGGTTCGGGCTTGAGTCGGATGTTTTTGTTGTAAGTGCCTTGGTAGACATGTATTCCAAGTGTGGGAAAATAGAGTTTGCTCGTCAAATATTTGAGAAGATGTATGATAGGAATGTTGTTTCATGGAATGCGATGGTTGCAGGCTACACACAGAATGGGAATTATAATAAGGCTTTTCAAATTTTCCGCCAACTTCAACAAACAGAAGTTAAACCTGATCCCATCACCATTGTAAGCATTCTCCCAGCATGTGCTCGGTTAGGAACTTTGCAACAGGGCAAGGAAATACACAACTATGCACTGAGAAGGGGATTTGATGCCAGTGTTAGTGTTGCCAATTCTCTAATTGATATGTATGGGAAATGTGGGAGTATTGATGTTGCACACAAGGTGTTTGAAAAAATTCAGAATAAAGACCTGGTCTCGTGGAACTCTTTGATTGCAGGGTATGGAATGCATGGGCATGGCGAAGAGGCCCTTGGATTTTTTCACTTGATGCAACAGACAGGCATAAAGCCAGATCATATCACTTTTGTAGCTATTCTATCTGCATGTAACCATGCGGGTGTGGTGGATAAAGGTTGGCAATACTTTGATTGCATGAGTCAAGACTACTCTATCACTCCAAGAGTTGAACACTATGCATGTATGGTTGACCTTCTTGGTCGTGCTGGCTGCCTAGATGAGGCTTACATCTTAATAAAAAATATGCCATTAGAACCTACTGCTGATGTGTGGGGAGCACTGCTTGGTGCTTGCAGGACGTATCGTAACATGAAGCTAGGAGAAAAGGTGGCAGACTTTCTATTTAAGTTAAAACCTGAAGATACTGGATATTATGTTCTCCTTTCAAATATTTATGCTGCAGCTGGGCGTTGGAATGATGTAGCTAAGGTGAGAGCTCTGATTAAAGACAGAGGACTGAAAAAGAGCCCAGGATGCAGCTGGATTGAGGTCAGGAACAAGGTGCATGAATTCTTTGTAGGAGACAAGTCACACCCACAATCTGAAGAAATCTTCACATTTTTAAAGAGTTTAGACAGGCAGATGAAGGACATCGGATTTAGGCCGGATACAACTTTTGTTCTACACGATGTGGAAGAGGAGGAGAAGGAACAGATTCTTTGTGTCCACAGTGAGAAACTAGCTATAGCTTTTGGGCTCCTCAATACCAGCCCCAGTAGACCCATCCGCATAACCAAGAATCTTCGAGTTTGTGGTGACTGTCACACTGCTGCCAAGTTCATATCTAAAATTGCCAAGCGAGAAATCATTGTGAGAGATATGATTCGGTTTCACCATTTCAATGATGGATTATGTTCTTGTGGAGATTATTGGTGATACTGACTAGGTGAGGGGGTAATAGCATGATCTCATGCAGCATTTGTTTGTGCTGGAAATCGAGTAGTTTTTGTTATATTGCAAACAATCTCAGAAAGCTTTGATGCATGTCATCATAGAGTAGAAGAACTAAAATTATATGCATCATGAAGGTGATAACAATACAATGAGATAACGTGCAGGACAGCTTTGATGGTCTTTCAAAACTGGAAGATAATTAAGATCAGTTGCTCCCCTGCTTATATTTGGGATTTTTACCTACTCCTTCCATAACCACTAATATCAGAGACCATTGAGAGGGAGATGGATAATTGTTTCAGCTCTTATAGCCTCGTAAATAGAAATGACTGATACCTCAATTGCAGCCACATGAATTTTTTTTCTAAAACCTTGGTGACCACTACTGCAGCCACAATTTTTGTTTAACTCTCAGGTTGTGAGCCAATCAGTAAGTTCGGAGTTGAGAATTACTATGGGTTCTTGTCTTTCTCCATTCACAAATGCTACTTGAAATCAGACCTTAAAACTGTCATTATCAAGTTTAATGGGTGATTGGTCTTGGCTCATATAATTTGTTGCATGTGAGCTCTGGCTTATATAAGCTAGATGATCAAAGGGTAAGCTCATCACGTGACTGCAATATCAGTATGAGCGTGATAAAATATAGCTAGCTTTTGGATGGCTAATTGGACTACCTTAATGGTTCGTAGAATACTGGTGTGCTGTCTTACCAAACTTCAATATAACATCTCAATCTTTTTTGGTATATATTTTTCTCTTTTAACTTTTATTGTGTTTGGCAGATTGGGTCGAAGATTCCATATATTGATACAGAAGATAAGGAAAAATCATATTTATTTGTAATATTGGAAGAACAACTTATTTGATTAAGATTTCATTCTAACGAGGACTTATCTGTTGACTTCATTTTTTCTTCCAAGATACTGCTCAGCGTGGTTAGAGAACAAGAACACAAATGACAGTGTCAATTTCAATTTCATTACTATCATATTGTGATCTACATATATAAGCGATGACACTGAAATTAGAATATGAGAGAAGATTTCTTTTATGTAGGAACTGAAAGTACTGCTTACCTTTTAGCACCGTCTTATCTAACCTTAAATGCAAACTTGTTACAAGCTTGAGGAAGAAACTGAGACTGAACAACAGAATAATCACAGAGAAGGTGCACTATGAGCTACGACACACAACCCCTTCTTGGTCTCATTGGGGAGAAACAAATAATGGTCAGGTTGATCAGGATGAATGGTGGAAATAGGGATAATAAAGAAGAATTTGAAGAAAAAGCTGGGAATGAGGAGGAATTTATATGAGATCCAGCAGAGGAATGCAGTCTTTAAAATAATTCTGACAAAGAGGTTGATGAGAAACAATATAAGAATCCACCACCAGCATGGGGCACACCGATGGAGCACTGTGTATTTTGATGAAAGAAGTTTTGGTAGGGTTAAACCTTGGTGTAGTAGACAGGTTAGAACAGAGCACTTGGAGAGATGGGTGTTCAAGAAAGCATGACAGTAAAGCAACCCAATGATTTACATGGTGAGTTCGCAACTTTCAACCAAGAAATGATCATTTCCAATGCTTTATGCTTTAAGGCTCAATCTGTTGTGGTAACAGGTTATGCTAGTAACGGTCGGTTTTCAGCCGACTTTATATTGCAATGCATGTGCAGGTAATCCAACTGCTCTTGGGAATCCTCCAAAAAACTGAATGCTCCTTCAAAATTGGTGTAGTTGGCATTTTAGCCCCTTTTTTAAATTGTTTTTGTTACTTGCTAATGGATTCTTCCTTCGATGTAACACCTCTTTAGATTATGATGGTTTATAGTATTTGTGGAATGTATCACCATGTGCTCATACTTGAATTTGTCTAATATATATGGCAAGACCTTATATAGATGTACTTATGTTAATATTTACAATTTGAACCTAGTTCGTGAAATTATACATCATTGAAAATTTGAAACTAAAAGAAGCTTGGAAATCTCATCCTAATGCTAAATATTTGTCAGAATAATAAGCTAAACAAGTAAATTTCCTGTCCAAGACACTTCAATTTGACAAGAATCCAAATATAAAGAAGGTTAGTTACATAAATTGAATTCCAAGATTACACTTTGCAGAAAGGGTCTGAGCAAATTGTATTGTGTATACACATTCGGTTTGTAGAGACCAACTCTGTTGAGATGATATTACAGGTTATCATCTTTGTTGTCTTTGCCACCATTGCCATACTCATTTGTCACGGTGCTAGGAGGAGTTGTCATGGCTGTTCTAGCTCTCATCACTGTCTTTCTTGTACTCCTTTTTAAAATATTACTATTTTTGCATTGATACAGTACAGACTTACATATTTTCAAATTTTTGTGATCCAATTTGTACAAATTTGTAAAATTGGCCAAGAAATAACCAAAATGTGGCCGATGGTAGTCTCTGCTTTTGACAGTGGACTACACCATACATCTGTACCTATTAATTTGCTTTGGACTATGTGCACAAAAAATTAATCATCATCTCATGATTATATATATGTGTGTGTGTGATGTATTTAATGTATTCTTGTTTAAAGTGCTAGAGATGTTAGAAATTTGCAAAGGAAATAACATATTCCATTAATAGAACTTCAAATAAGAAGAACATCAATGTAAGTAATATTGCCCTATGGGAAAAAACACTAGCAAAGAATTACATCTATTTTTAGAAGCTTACTTTAAGAACACCAATCGAGCATTGTAATGCTTGTACATAGTGCACTCTATAACTAAATGTATTCAAACTATATCTAGAATTTATATAATGGATTGTAACCTTCAATCACCACACTTGCTATGATGAGAATTAAAATATATTTACCACTCTAATTTTGTTCTTTTTAAGCTCTCTGCAACCTCTCACGTCTTGATGTCTCGAAAAATTCTCTCCATACAATCTAGAATCTCCTCATATTGGTAACAACCTAGAATCTCTTGGCAACGCATGAACTCGTCATTCAGCATATTCACACCTTGAATATGGCAAATAATAAGGTCATGGTTTGCTAAGAGATTCTAGGTTGTCAACCATATGAAGAGACAATGGAACTAATTAAATCATTGGATCAAATTGGATTTTGTTATTTATTTATTTTTTATGGATTTCTAGTAGTGGAAATATTATTTACATTTATTTCTATTATCTAGATTCCATAGCCCTTATACTATCTCTTTGTAGTATGGGGTGTGCTTTCAAAGCCTCTTTTCTTTGAGGGGGTTATATTTGTATATGAGTACCTCATCAAGATTAATTTCTCCAGATCTATTTTTTGATCCACCTAAACTATTCTTGTGGGGAGGGAGGAGGTGGAGGTGTTGGGGTGAGGTCCAATGGATGGGGGCTTCCTAAAAAATAGAGTTGGAGCTGGTTGGGATTTTTAAGGAATATTTCAAACTTGTTGGTTCCATGAATCTTGTAGTCAAGTTTGACTTCAAAGGTTAAGCTCCAAAATTTAAGGAAACTGACAGTCTCATGAGTAAAGTACCTTTGTCTTCTATACTTTGTGCAACAATAAAAACAAGTTTAAAAAATAATTTTCACTCCAAAACTATTTTTAAACAAAATCTAAACAATGTTTGACAAGTAATAGATAGCATTCCTATGTCGATGGGACAATTCCTAGCCTCACCCCATTTTCACGCCCTCACTAAAAAGTAGGAGCTTCTACTTTCTAGGAAAATATTCTAAATAAACTCGTAGGGAAAAAAATTCTTCATGGGACCTCCTCTTCCTAAAAAATAGAAGCTTAAGCTCCCCCTACCCNCCCCCCCCCCCCCCCCCCCCCCAAAAAAAAAAAAGAAAAAAAAAAAGCACCCAACCCTTAGTTCAAGTTTTCATTTTTCTATTCCTAGGTTTTTCGTACACTTGTAATTAAGCATGCATAGGATTTATAATATGAGTATTAGTGTGAGTGGATGGAAGGTGTTGGCATCTTCCATGGGAGTTACACTTACCTATTTTAGGCTATTGTACTGGTGGATTTTTCCTATTGGTTGTATTTGTCACATGTCTCCCATCTCATATTCTATGTTATATGTCTAATTTTTATTTTTTAGCCTTTGGCTTTTACGTTATCTTAATGCTATTTGTATTTATGCACAATGGCATTTCTCTCTTGGATGCTAGATGGTAACTTTATATTGTTATTATAATTTGTATCATTTGCATTGACAATTTAACATCTATTCATTTGCACTATATTTGTAGGTTATTCAATTTTTCATACTCTACCAATATAATCAAAAGGGAGAAGAAAGATAAAGAGATGTGAAGTTGATAAGTTGGTTTAAAATCATATAAGCTAGGTGTGAACAAAAATGTAAATCTTGATACCAAAGCCTAAGAGGTATATAAAGTGTTGGTTTCACTCAAATAAAGTAGAGAAAAATAAAATATCTAGGACAATCAATTGAAAATGACAATCATTGTTTAAATTCACCTAGATAAAAGAGATGAGTTTAGGGAAGTGCTCAAAGACGTGTTAAAAGTGAAAAATATGAACATGTTCTCTTGAGCCTCAACTTTATGTAAGATAAGTAATATTCTGCTATAATATATACACGGTGATCAATATATAGAATTTCCTATTAGATCTATAACAATGAGACTAAGAAATGAAGTATGCTTTGCTAGGGGTTTAAACCACATAAGTAACCTTGATCTTGAAACCCATAACCTTCAAAATTTTGTGTGATGTTAATCTTAAAAGTTATAGCTTTGAATTGTGTGCCTTGCACTACAAACCATTCACCTATGTATGTTTAAACTAGGTGAAGCTTAAAAGAAATAGTAAGTACCTACTATATGTTTAATATGCAAGACAATTGAGAGGGGGGTGAATCAGTGGTCCACAAACTTTTATACCTAAATACAACTTTAATTAGTTCCACCAAACATACTTTAAACCTTAATTGTAGAAAGATGAAGACATAAAAGCACAACAATCACCAAGCACATGAAACACCAAATTTAAGTGGAAAACCCTATTAAGGGAAAAACCACAGAGAATATCATTCTCAAATATATAAACACTTTTTAATGTGACATCGATTAAAATGATTTTTACAAAGAAAGGCTTACTGCCAAAGGGCTCATTGGTCGAAGAGAGAAGGCTCATTACCTAGAAGGAGGATAAAAGAGAATAGATCCGCCATTGATGCACACCAACAACTCAATCGATTGATGTGTAGATACCTTTGGCTCACTGCTTCTGGTAACCAACACATGAATATCCACACTATCATCAAACACTCTTCACAACATCTCAAACATGTAGGGAGACATCCTCTTTCATGCATCCTCTTTGCATAAGTACACACTTGCACAAAAATCACACATGTATACACGAATGCCACATATGTATTCCATACCACAATGATTTAACCTTTACTTATACCAATCTTTAATTGCAGGGTCTCCCACTACCAGCCAGGTAAGTAGCCAAACACAATTTGAATTAGGTTGGCACTAAACATTCCTGCAATAAAGAAGAATGAGAAGTGAACCACAACACGTCATACATGGGACTAAAATATCACCATAGACATTACATTCCATCTTACATACACCAAGATAAATAATTGAAGTGTAAATACCTGAGGTCGACCAAACCCAAAGTAGAAACTATTAACTAACTGATGGTAATAATGATGAAGACCGAGTTCAGAGGAATACAAGACAGTAGAATTGTTAGATCAGTTGCTATTTTGTCATTGGTGTCAAGTAATTGATTTCTGGTTTATATTAAGTTGCCATATCATTCAGAGAGGAACTCAATTGGGTAGATAATAAAGATCAGACAATGATAAGGTACTATTGGTATAATTGTTTTCTACTTAACATTTGATGTTGTTAAGTCGGTAAAGCAAGAAAGGTCAATTCGATAAAGGGAACAAGCCTAGTTACTGAGCAGAGAGAAGTCTGATGGTAAAGTGAAGTGTTAGTTGGTCGAGCAAAGCAAATTCAGTCACCAAGCGAAGTTGACAACCGAGCAGAGGTTAGTCACCGAACAAGGTTGGTAACCGAGCAAAGTCAGACACTGGGTGAAGTCAATCACCGAGCGAGGAACAAAGTCTGAATTCAAGGATCAGAACGCATTTAATGCAAAGGCACGAAGATCAAGAAGATGCTAAGGATGAAGACAAAGTTTGTTACAAAGATTTACGTCATGAATATTCAAGTTCAAAATTTGAGATGAAGATTAAGCGGCAAAAGGAAAGTTGTCAGTTTCAAGAAAAGTGCAAGTTACGAGGTAAAGGTTAACTATTTAACTGAGTTGCAAATACATTGAATCAGTTCAAAAAGATGATCTGACGGCTGAGAGAAAATAAAGGAAAACCTAATCAAGGAGATTAAGAGGCAAAAATAGAGGCCTATATATTGATGGGCTTGTATGTTTACGAGAGAGATACTGGCAAATTGAAAGGATGAAGTGTGGTCAACCTACCGAATGAAGCAGAGAAGAGAAAAGAGGTGAAGATCCATTCCAGAGAAGAGACTGATGAGTTATTGATGCCAGCAGTGACAAAGAGCGCATAAGGGATCTGAACAAGCAAGAGGAAGTTGCAGATATATAGATCAAATCATTTCATTGTTGCTTATTAACATTTGTAACAGAAAAATCTCTTAACTGAGTGGACCTAACAAGTCCTTTTGTAAATCCTTGAGAAAGGTAACATTCTAGGATGCATGTTTAAGCCCTCTGACCAGACCACTCCTAACAGGGTGAAGATCTTAACAGATCTAACGTAAATGCCCTAACAGGTTCACATCTAACAAATGTGCATTGAAATCTTTAACAACATTGGCTCTTAATCGAGCATACTTCAGAAGAGTATTTATTTTTGTGGGTGACAATTCCCACTGAGGTTTTTCCCAAATTGGGTTTCCTCGTTAAATCTAGTGGTATGTGTGTTGCATTGATAATTGTGGATTTTATTTGCATATGGTATGTGTTATTGATTGAGATAAGTAGAGTTATCTTAGTTTCAGCTGTTGTTGTTATTTGAGTTACCAAGTGTTAGGAATAAAGATCTTCAATAGAGAGAATTCAATATTCTTTCTTGTATTGTTCACAAGGTATTATCTTGAGTAAACATAGATGTATTTATATTTACTGAATTATAATTGCAAAGATATATATTTCGTATGTTTATGAGGAGATGACATGCACACTATAATTGATGTATTTCCTCAGCACATACAATTATGTTTATATACATAATATAGGATTCATGTCTATGTAGAGACATGACCGTACGTGGCTTAAGCCACGTAGGGTCATGTCTTACATATTCATGCCCTTTCGTAACTGTTGTTACGTATATGATAAATGGTGTTATATAGCCCGCAACAATATAGTGTTACATATAACTATCATACGATAGTTATCGTAACACATTATATATTATATATGTGTTACGATAACTATTGTATGATAGTTATCGTAACACTTTCATTTCTCATGAACCAATATCGACTATGTTGATTTCACTAAACAGTTACGTATAACTATTAAGAATAGTACACATTATATATTATATATGTGTTACGATAACTATCATATGATAGTTATCGTAACACTTTCATTACTCATGAACTAATATCGACTATGTTGATTTCACTAAACAATTACGTATAACTATTAAGAATAGTTATCGTAACATATATGGTATTAACCATATCAAACCCTGATTCAATAGAGGTTGAATACATATTACATGCAATCGACTAAAGTCGATTCATTCTAGCATATCGAATCCGATCAATATAATCCATTCGAATATATATATATATATATATAAGTCAATCAGATCGAAGCTATAATTTAACACTCCCTCTTAGCAAGAGAGGATTGATCAAAATCATGATCTCGTGATGTGAGTGTTACCGAAATCCCCGACTCAATTCGGAACTGGATTTTTTTTTGTAATAACATTTAATCACTTTATATCAAGGTAATCGGCATGGTCTGGAACACAAGTTTAATGTACTCAACCTGATAGAAGAATTTATCACAATCCCCGACTCAATTCAGAACTAGATTTAGTGATAAGTATTCGTGTCAAGATATCCGGTGCATTCCGGATCAACAACTTGAGGCACACGTTATCATAATCCCCGACTAAATTTGGAACTGGATTAAACGACAACTTAATTGGGTCAAACTATTGTAGGTCGTCACCTCACAATAGTGACCTCACACACATGAAAGATCGTCACCTTTCAAAACACACAATATTACAATATTTTATTTGTTTTATTCATGAATACATCAATTTACATAATTATGAGATTTAATCTCAGAAATTTAATCACAACTTAACCATGACAAGTTTCTTTCTCAAGTACTCGATTTTCAACTTTGCAAGAGGCTTGGTAAAAATATCAGCATTTTGTTCTTCAGTACTGATGTAGACCAATTTGATAATATCTCTGTCTACCATGTCTTATGTAGTGGTAAGGAATTTCTATGTGCTTGGAGCGATTGTGAAAAACTGGATTTACTGAAATTTTAATGCAACTTTGATTGTCACAATGAATTACTATAGGCTTTAGGGGCTTGCCAAACAATCCAAATAGTAACTTCCCTAACCATATTGCTTCTCGAGCTCCCATTGAAGCGGCCATATATTCTGCTTCAGTAGAACTTTGAGCAACTGTTGATTTTTTTCTATTGAACCAAGAAATCATTGTTAATCCAAGACTAAAGCAACATCTTGTATTGCTTTTACGGTCGATTGAATTTCCAGCCCAATCAAAGTCAGTGAACCCTTGAAGTTGTATCTCAACATTCTCGTATTTTAGGCCCATTTCAATTGTACCACATAAGTATCTTACAATATGTTTAGCATCTATTAAGTGGATCTTCTTTGGTTCACACATGAAATGACTTAATACGTTTGTAGCATAAAAGATATCAGGACGAGTGTTTACCAAGTACATAAGTGATCCAATTAGCTGTTTATAATATGTAGGATCTGTAGGTTATGAATCTGTTGCTTCATCTGGAGTGGTTAATGGTTTGCACTCCATGCCAAATCTAGTTAAAATGTCCATGGTGTATTTTCTTTGATTTAGGAAAATATATTTTATTCTTTCTGTAATACTTCTAAGCCTACGAAGTAGTGTAACAAACCTAGGTCCTTCATATCGAATTCGTTTGTGAGATCTTGTTTGCATTTAGCAATAAGATGATCTTCTCCTGTTATTAATAAATTATCAACATAAAGAAATAGAATTACCATTTCACCTTTGGATATTTTGAAGTATATATTAGGATTAGCTTCATTTTTGGAGTACCCTAACTTGGAGAGATAATTGTCTATGCGTTCATACCAAGCCTTGTGAGCTTGCTTAAGACCATAGAGGGCTTTCTTCAATTTGCAAACATAAATATTTATGTCATGGGTGGTGAAGCCTTCTGGTTGTTCTATGTATATATCTTCTTCAATAATACCATTTAGAAATTTTGTTTTTACATCCATTTGATGTATCTTCCACCCTTTGGATGCTGCAATGGCGATAATGGTTCTCACAGAGGTATATCGAGCAACCAGAGCAAAGGTTTCTTTGTAGTCAATTCTGGCCTTTTTAGCAAAACCTTTGGCGATAAATCTAGCTTTATGTTTTTCAATACTATCATCTGAAGCATATTTGATTTTGAATAACCATCTTGAAGAGACAACTGATTTCCCTTTAGGTCTTGGTACTACTTCCCAAACATCATTTTTTACAATAGATTGATATTCTTCGATCGTTGCATCTTTCCAGGCTTGACATGTTAAAACATCTTTAACATTAGATGGTTCGGATTTTGTAAGTTCAACCATAAGTGCAAGATAGCATCTATGATTTCTTGTTCTCTTACTTTCTCTAAATATTTTATCTGGTTCAACATTATTGTCTTCAATCATTTTTCTTTCCCATAGTGGCCTTTTCTTATTGTTGGGAATTTCAATATCTTCAAGGTTAGATGAGGGGAGTTCATCATTTTCTATTGTGTTTTCTCTTTGGTTCTCATTAATATAGTTCCCATCATCTTGAAAGGCATTCTCCCTCTGATTCTTAATTTCGAGATTTTCATTCTTTTCTATAATTTTCTCCCTCTTATTCTCATCTAATCCTTCTTCTGTAAGTGTAGAAAGTTTAAGAGCAATGTCTTCTTCAAATTTGATATATCTACTAATTTCAATAGATTTATATCCTGGAAAGTAGACCATGTATCCTTTAATAGTTTCACTGTAACCAACAAATATTCATTTCTTTCCAGAGGGTTCTAGTTTGGTTCTTCTTTAGGAATGTGAACATATACAGGACATCCAAAGATTCTTAGATGACTTAGATCTGGTTTCTTCCCTGTAAAGGCTTCTTCAGGTGTAATGTTTTCTAGGATTGAGTGAGGACACCCGTTTTGAATGTATACGACAGTATTAGATGCTTTGGCCCAAAATGAGGTATGAAGATTTTGATAATGCATCATGGCCTTGGCAGATTCAATAATGGTTCTATTTTTCCTTTCTGGTACTCCATTCTGTTGAGGGTTATAATGTACTGTATACTCCCTCTTAATCCCAACAGAAGTGCTAAATTCTTTAAAGTTTTCAAAGATATATTCACCTCCATTGTCTGATCTTAGAGTTTTTATTTTCTTCCCAGTTTGGTTTTCCACTAATGCTTTAAATTCTTTGAATTTTAGCAATACTTCATTTGATTCTTTGAGTTTAAGAAAATAGATCCAAGTTTTTCTAGAGTAATCGTCAGCAAAAATCACATAATTCAAAAATCCTCCTAGTGAGAGAGTTGACATAGGTCCACACAAATCCATGTGAATGAGTTCTAATACAATTTTGTTTTTACGTTCACCAGAGGGAAATGATCTTTTGACATTTTTTCCTAGAGCACACCCTTTACAAGTTCTAATATGATCTTATTTTAGATTAGGTATGCCTGTGGTGATTTTCTTTATGGAAGGAAGAGTGCTAAATCCAAGATGTCCTAACCTTCTGTGCCAAAGTTCATTAGAGTTTGATACTTCGTAACATAGAGCTAATTTGTGACTATTACATAATTTTTATAGGCTTCCATCCCTATACCCTATAGAAATAGCATTTTTAATGTCAGTGTTGTTCCCTATACAAAATTGTTTTTCCCTATCAAATGCATCAAAGTATTGATTAAGAAATGATAAATATTGTGGGTTTCTCCTTTTGTTAATTGTGATTGTTGACATTATCTCCAGTTGTGGTTGTATCTGAGGGTTTGATATTTTCCATTAAATCATGCACATTATCACAAAACCCTTTTCCCGATTTTAAACTTACCACCACTCTCCATCAATCCCTTGCCTTTCACTCACTGATATTTTAACTTTTTTATGATGGACGAGGCTCATACTCTAGATAGAAATCAATAATTTAGACAAGTTATCGATGTAAGCAGGTTTCCACACTATGTCATCCAGTGCTCATACATTATCCACTAGCTGAAGGGTGACTTTAGTTCTAAAATTGATTTGATGAAGTCCCATTGAAAACATCATCTGGTCAAGGTGCATATTTATAGTTGTATTGACAAAACTAGAAGCCATGTGATCCAAATAAGATATGGGGATTTCTTTCTTGCATTCCTCTAAATTCAATATAGCTTGTGGTCCTTGGACTCAATAGCAACATACCTTTTCCTGTAACAACATTTAGTATCTCCATGTTCTGGGTTTTTCTTGCCTATCTAGCCTTGATTCTCTTGTTATTAAAAAACAACTATCAAGAGGCATAAAAAATTACTGACTTTCATTAATCATAGAGATGTCACCTCATTTATCTGTACGCTTTGTTCAATGGTTTCTCTTATGTTAATTGATCTTTACATCCATACATGACCCCTTTATTTTCAATGTTACCATCATGATTTAATAAATATGGTTGTAACATCATGAAACTACTAGAAATTACTGCATTATGAAATGTCCAAAATCGCTTGCATTGGACCTTCTCAATAAGTTTTTTTTTTCCCATTGTACATGTGACTGTTTTCCCACTCTTGATATGTTCTTGCATATTTATTTGTTCCCTACTGCTGCCCTATTCTTCACCTCAATGTAACCATCATTGACATCATTGTTATTAGTTGTTCTATTTGGCCTTTGGAAATTTGTCCTATCAATGATTGATGATCTTGTATTGTCTTCAAAACCTTATTCATATTGACACTTTAGGAAACCTCATTGTCACTGATCTCCACCTGCTCTGATTACTTCCTCGTTGATGGTGTATCATGGTTGTCTTTTACTGTTATTCTCATTCATTGTAATAGCATTGTATATCTTGTATACATTGTAACTCTTGAAAATTGCAATCTTCAATGGAAATGTACAACCACTATGTTATCGGTAACAATGCATTTATGTCATATTCTATGTTTCTATAACATGACAAACTGTCAAATATCCTCTATATTTAAAAAAATTTGAAACTTGGTAACCTCACATGTCATTCCTGCTCCACTTATCATATGTTCACTTAAACCCTTGTGGAAAAATATTTTGTCACCATAGCCATCTTGAAAGCTTCCTCTGAGGTTTGTCCGATGCTCATGCAAATTCTCAAATATTTTGTGCTCTGGTAACATTTATACCTTTATATTTTGTTGTCACTATAGCTACATTGCGTTTATGATCTATATGTAAGGTGATACTCTTCTCATTATTCATACCTATCACTTCATTATCCTGATAGTTATTTCACCTGTAGGATATTTTTTGTGTGCAATTGCACTTTTCATGAAAGTATTGGTCCTTGTATAACAAAATTATTTGTCCTTAATGAATCTCTTGAACTAAATCCATTGCTTTGAAGATATGATTTTTGTTGTTGTTTCTCATTGAATCATGACTGTAATATACCATCCCGTCATGTTATTAAAATATAAAATGCATCTTTGTTGTGATTAGACACAATATGGCATTATTTTTTCAGTGATCATACACATGAATAAGTCCAGGTTTATAACTGCATATGTCATTACTAATCATTACATCACCTTCTATGCTCTATGTCTCATTTATGTCTTTGATAGATCATTTAAGAGTGTTTTTATATCTTTTAGGTGTACTTATCACATCTTGATAGCATTATTTTTCTCTTTACACTGTAATGGTTGCTTTATTGAAGTGATCCTTGCATGTTGATTTGATTTTCATTAACTATAGCCTAATTGGAAATTTATGTCATTATTTCTCAACTGCATATTTAACAATTATTAGCATGCTAAGATCAACCCTTGTGGGAGCCCACTTGATCCCACGTGCCAATAAATAAAAAAATGTACACATGTCTTTTGCACATGACTTCTGCACATGAAACAAACTTATTAGAAAAAAAAACATGAAGTTGTAAATGCTCCTTTATGCTTCTTTTATCTATTTTGATGCATTTATCAATAGTCATGTGTGCACTGATGATAGGTAGACATAGAACTGTGACTCTGAGCTCTAACCAAACTTTTCAACACTCCTTGCAGGTAATGTGATCGTGATGGACAACTGAAGGCCAAGATTAAGCTAAAGATATGTTTTTCTTAAGATGCATGGATTCATCATTACACCAAGAAATGATGGGTCCCTATTCTACATCCAATTTTATCTTTTCATGCATTTTTGCTTTATACTTGCATCTATTTTTAAAGTTAACCCATGAATTGTGTGGGTCTTTTTCTTTCCTTTTGTATCAAAGAACTTGTAATTGTAAACATGTGTATATTTTTAGACGTAATACATTTACAAAAATTGAATGAAATATTTCTTTTGATCAACATTTCACGGTGCTTTCAATACTTTTTACTTCAACATTCTTTTAGTTTAGCAAACATTCAATAATGAATCTCAAAGTAACTAGTCATGTACCTTAAATGAAAACACAGTCAGCTCTACCTTTTTGAGTTGTAGGTGAAAAATAGGTAACAATTACATTCCCTTGAAGATTACATTCAAGGGATTCCCTAAGGGAGTGAATTGCCTTCCTGGATTTTCTTGACCTATCTATTGAGTAGGCCTAGGATACATCGTGATAGCATTTGTTTAATTATTTTTTGCATTATGGGTTTGCACTAGAGGATTGCGATGTGTTGTTGTTGTTGACTGACTTTTTTTTGAGGTGATAGATTGATAAATGTCTATGCTAGAGGGTTAGCATACATTTGCATAGGAGGTGGCTTAAATCATTTGGATAGTTTTAGAATCTGTAACATCGTCATCCACAACATTATTATTGTAGTTCCAATAAAATGATTTGTCATTAATCGGCCGACTAGTAAAATCCTTGGATTATTTGATAATGCCCTTTTTCAATTAAAGCTCACTCAATAGATGGCCCATGAGCTTGTGTCTTGGAAGGTACTTGTACAATTGATTCTTATGTGATAAGAAAGTTCTGATTATAGATTACTAATGAATATGGTAACCAATAGTGAGTCAGGAAGCATCCGGGAGGTGGCTAACAATGGCTCTCCATTATTGCGTGTAATCAAAAAGAATTTCCCCCTCCTTTTTTTTATCCTAATGAAGGTATATCATAGATATATTGTGTTCGATGTTGTGATGATAATTAGCAACAGATCTATCAAACAATTCAAAAAAAGTAGTGATTGAACCAAATAGTATCTTGGAAAACCACTCCAATGAATAAGCACTAAGACTTTTATGAAACAATTACAAGAGATTATTGTCACAATATGCCACTTCTTGACTAGCAATATATAATAAATTTGAAATGGTTATGAGGATTGTATCTCCCTTGTATTTATCAATTTTTTGCATTTCAAAGTGTTTGGGAAAGGGTAATGGTATAATGGGCCTATCAAATGAATATGGAAAAAGCTCTTCTAATTTGAATACTTTCTTCAAGTTGTTTCTTTGGAGGTCTTTAAGAAAATATTTTATTTCTTACCATTCAGATATAATTGGGAATTGTGGCATTTATGCCCCCACCATGTGTGGACTTGGTGAAGGTGTGATTGACTGATAATGCGTTTGATAAGTATCATGATGGGGATTGACATAACCATTGGGGGTGCATATATCCTGATGTGTTCTAATGAAAATGGGGGTTGTTGATAGGTGTGTGCACCCTGTTGGACCATGGGATGAATGACAACAACATTATGAGATTGAGCATTATATTGTTTCTAATATGCTAGGTTTTGAGGTGGAATAGTTTGATGCGTGCCACTAATAAGGTAGTTTTCCCCTGTGTATGTCAGATAATGTGTGTTTGTTTATAAATCATATGATGGGGGATGAATGGAAGCACTACTTGAAGTTTTGTATGCTTGTAGTGCCACTTGGGAAGAAGAAGGTGCTTGCAAGTATCTAGTATGTTGTTGTGGTTTCATTGGTGGCACAGTCACTTGAGGCATGTATTGTGGCATTATCATCGACTATGGCATAAATTATGTTGCTAATGGAATAACTGATGGTGTGATGACAATCATGCCTCCAATCATGGATTGAATGGGATGAGGAAAAAAATAACCAAGCATACCTGTAGTAAATGCTTGTGATTGTGTGATCAATATATTGAGAGGTTGTGTAACCATATGTGGATTTGGAATTGGTATGGTATGTACCACTTTGGTAGTTGTATGCATTGATGTCATTGTTGGCATTGAGGTAATAAGTTGAGTAGATGGTGCAACAAGTGGAATATGTGTAACAACCTCTCCTGAATTGTTATAGAATGGTTGATAGTGACATCTATCTGTACTAAAAGGTGGTGGAGGTATTGATGCAAATGTGTTACCTTGTTGTTATTGTAACACAGATGCATGAGGAGGTGGTAGTAGGGTTTGTTGAGGTGTTCTTTGTGTTGGGATATCTTGTACTTGCATGAAGTATTTAGATAAGCACCATGTGGATTAAGAGGTGGCTTGTGTGGTATGAGTATTTTGCACTTGATGAGGTGGTGTTGTTTGTGAAATGGGCGGTGCCTCTGATGGTAGATATTATTTTTGTTGAGGTGATGGTTGTGGCATCACTATTACTAGTGTAGTGGAAGGGGCAATAGTCTACCCTTAGTTATCATGTTTTCAAAGATGTCATCCTTAGGAGTTTCAATGATTTCTTCCACCATTTGGGCATTATCTACATCTTTGATGAAGTGATCAATGAGATCTAATTGTGAATTGTTCCATCTGGTTGGTTTACCATGACCTCTTCTAGAACAACTTGGTTAAGTGGATCAAAATAAATTGGTGCACTCCTGGACACATCCACTTAAGAATCAAAAGTAGGATCATGTGGTGGATTAGGAAATGATGTGAACTAATTTGGAATTTGTTATTTCATTACACTTCTTGATTGAGACATATTATTAATGGAATGAACAAACGCTATACAAATGATGAGTGATAAAATTCTAATTCTAATGTCAAGGATGAGTGATTGGTTTGTTGATTTAATGAGGTGGATTTATTTTATGATGTGATTGGTTTTGATCAAAGTAACTGATTGATTATATGGTCAATTATTTAGAACAAAAGGGTTTGATTGAATTGATTAATTGGTATGATGATGAGGAATTATAAACTCAATAGGAGATGTGAAAAAGTTTGATTGGTCAAGAGGATACACTCAAGGAATAAGACAAAGATCAAAAGAACCAAAACCTCTGACCTAAGGTGATAAGGTTATAACAAAAGATAAACTTACCCTGGACACAATATAGTCCAAGTAGAAGTGATAATGTTTCTAGAGATGTGAGCTATGAAAACTCAATTATGTATGACCGAGTATATGCAATAACATGATTATGATTTGATAATGTTTTATTTTATGTTTGCTTTGCCCTTTGTAAATTTGGTTTTATTTTATTAAATGCTTGGATTGGATCAGTGGATTTGATTTGATGAGATTGATTTGATTCTATTTGAGTTTATTAGTTTGATTTGGTTGTGGTCATGGGTTGAATTGATTTGATTGGTGTTGAATGAACTCTTGACCCAAGTGAATGAAAGATGATAATGCAAACTTTGGGAGATGTGAATGCAATATGAGAAATGATGGATGAACAAATAAAATTAACTATAATGATGATGCAATTTAGATAAAATGTTATTGGAAAGTGTGACTACACAATCTTAAGACTCTGTTTTGCCCTAGTTTTGCAAATTATAATTTGAAAATATATATTGCATGTAATTTTATCATCTTGGACTACTGATGTTCGAAGTTTAGTGTGCAGAAATGGGAACCATGGAAATTTCTGGAGAATCAGGGCTAAACACATGTAAGTTGAGTAAGCCAAGGTTTAATCCAATAAGGGATTGAAACCTTGATTGTAATGTGACCCTTTTTGTAAATGTAATCTAAATTTGTGTTAATAGTTTTAATTTATGTTGTTATTTGAATATGTCATTTGTGAATGTGATGTATATTTTGTTGGTGTCACTTGACACTTGTGTTGTCTATGTGGATAGTGACATGTCATTTAGGACTTGGGAAAGGATCACTTAACCTTTGATGACATTATATTAATCACTTGCCTTGTAGGGATCCTATCATGATTGAAACTCGGATTTGAATCTTAGGGGTACTTTGGAGGGGTTAAAAGTGACCCTAGAGTGTATTTTTGACCTAAATTAGTTAACCCTAAGTGGGTACCTTGGGTGAGGGTTAGTTTTCACCTATGGGAGGAACCTAGGCCACCTTTATGACCTTCCAAAATGCCCACTTTTCAAGGGTGGCGAAAATAGAAATGGTCTTATGCACCTAACTTGTCCCACACTCCTTGCCAACCTCACAATTAAGAGGGGAGACAAAAAAATGCTAGTTGTCATACCTCATCATGGCTAGTTCTTGAGTGCACTTTTGGAGGTATTTTTAGGGGGTTTTGGGAGACTTAGTGGGTGTTCACCCACTCTCTAATTTTAGAGACAATTAGGGTTTTGGAAGGAGGGGAGATAAGGAATTGGGCTCTTCTCAACTTTCATTTTGCCATAACACAATTGAAAGGTTGGTTACTCATTTCCATGGAAGTCTTCTTACTTGATCCATTAGATTAGCATGTTGTTCTTGCATATGTAAAATTTTGTTTGTATCATTGTTTTGTATGGGATGGGATTTGGGTTTTGAAATTCATGTTTATGGTTTTATTTTTTGCCCTAGTTTTGGGCATGACATTTTGGTATCAGAGCCATGTTTCGACACAAGGAACCTAACCCATTACGTTTCAACTCACTCTAAAATGTAAATCATTGTGTGGGATGCCTGCGGTCACCAGATCTAACCGACGAGGCAGAGGTCGTAGAGCTCCCCGTGCAGGGGCAGGGCAGGAGGATCCACCTCCACCACCTCCACCACCACCGCCACCACCACCACCTCCAAACCCTAACCAGGATATTATGGATATTCTTCAAAATCTAATTGGGGTGATTCAGCAGAGACTACCACCCGTAGTTCAGCAGCAAGTTCTTGAAGGGGAAGCACATGTTTCAGAGAATGAGAGAGCAATTAGCAGAGAGAGGAGTAGGAGTCCTCCACCCAGATCTATTCATGGTCATGATGATCAGGAGGAGGAGTCAGTTCATCGGTTGTTATCCCATGCGAGCATGAGTTATGTGCTAGGGAGAGACCCCCTAGAGATGTTGGAGATGAGATTCAAGAGTTATTACGACTCCATCCACCCTTGTTTTTGGGATCCACTGATGGGACAGTAGCAGAGGCCTAGTTACAGAGTTTACAGTGATGCTTTGGATTGCGCCCTTATGGGAGTAATCTAAAGGCCCGACTAGCAGTCCATCTCCTACGGGAGAGGGATTCCACTTGGTGGGAGCAGGAGGTATCCATTGGTGGAGTGAGTATTGACACACTCACTTGGGAGACTTTTGAGGCCTGTTTTTGTGAGAGATATCTCTCTGAGCATTTCAGACAGAGACAGATAGAGGAGTTCCATGATCTCCAGCAAAGAGGCCTCACGGTGAATCAGTATGAGAGTCAGTTTCTCGAGCTCCTTCCATATGTTGATTACATGAAGGACGAGAAACTGCATATTCACCATTTCATTAAGGGACTTAATATGTCTCTTCAGGGCACAGTATGCCTATCATTCCCTACCACATTCAGAGGAGCATTTGAGATGGCACTTGTAGCCGAGGAGTTTCGTAATAGACAGGAGTCTCGAGATCGGTCCCAGCACCGAAACCCCTCTTCCCAGCAGTTAGGACAACAGAGGTCCTCTTGGAAAGGGAAGCAGAATCACTTAGCAGGATCCTTTAAGGGTCAACAGTCTCAGCAGCAAAGATCCCAGCATGATTCCAAACAGAGGCATTCACAGGGTTATCAGGGCTCTAAGCCCAAGCAGTGGCAGTAACAGGGCCCTAGACAGGATCATAGGACACAGACCCCTCAGACACAGCCACCTAGGACTCAGCAGTCCTCTAGGGGTGGATACAGTGGTTCTAGTAGGACCAGAGGGTCACAGCAGCCTAGGACACAAGGAGTACAGATTCAGACTCGTGGGCCATGTTACACTTGCGGTGGTATGGGTTATTTAGTGAGAGAGTGCCCACATGGACAGTCAGCCAGTGGTCAGAGAGGGGCTACCTCAGAGCCTACAGTTGGAGATATGGGCAGATCCCATAGAGTTTTTGCAGCGGTTGATAACCGCCAGGCCGAGCATCAGGCCACAGTCATTGAGGCCACAGGTATGATTCAGGGTACCAGTGTTTCTATCTTGTTTGATTCAGGAGCCACAGACTCCTTTATATCTCCCTATGTAGTGGAGCATTGTGGGCTGGTGGCAGTTAGACAGGATGTTGGTTGGGAGGTTGAGTTAGCTTCGTGAGCTAGAGTCTCAGTTAGTGCCTTAGTTCACAGTTGTCAGATTCAGATTGGAGACCTTACCACGATGACTGATCTCCGCATTACCCCTCTAGGTTCTTATGATGTAGTCCTTGGCATGGATTGGCTATGTTCCCACAGCACCAAGGTGGATTTTCGTCAGAAGAGGGTTAATTGTGTTGATGATCATGACATTTCTATGGTAATAATTGGGGTACAGAGGCCCGTATCCCTTTGCATTATTTCCGCTATGTAGCTTAAGCGGTGCATGCGGAAGGGATGTCAGTTATTTGCCTCAGCATTAGTGATAGAGAGGAGGATTCAGGAGGAGAGCCTTCGCTAGAGGATTATCCTATTCTTCAGGAGTTTGCAGATGTATTCCCTACTGAGCTACCTGGTATGCCCCCACATAGGGAAGTTGATTTTCACAGAGATCTTATACCCGGAGCTGAGCCAGTGTCTAGAGCACTCTACAGGATGACCACACATGAGCTCGATGAGCTCAAGATTCAGTTAGAGGAGCTCTTGGAGAAAGGGCATATCCGACCTAGTGTATCACCTTGGGGTGCACCTGTGATTTTTGTGAAGAAGAAGGATGGTTCACTTCGATTGTGCATTGATTATCGACAGCTGAATAAAGTAACAATTAAGAACCGATACCCACTCCCCAGGATCGATGATCTATTTGATCAGTTGCAGGGTGCCCAAGTGTTCTCAAAGATAGATATGAAGTCGGGGTACCATCAGTTATGGACTGTGGAAAGTGATATCCACAAGACTGCTTTCCGCACGAGGTATGATCACTATGAGTTCACAGTAGTGCCATTTGGCCTCACGAATGCTCCAGCTGTGTTCATGAGCCTCATGAACGGAGTATTTCGTATATTTTTGGATAAATTTGTGATCATATTCCTCGATGACATTCTGATATATTCTCGCAATGAGGAGGAGCATGAGGAGCACCTGAGACAGGTTCTGCAGTGGTTGAGGGAGAATCAGTTATATGGCAGCTTGTCAAAGTGTGCCTTCTTTAGACCCGAGGTGCATT
>MU224239.1:164103-176787 GCA_018584345.1 Thuja plicata
ATTCGAATTCCTTCCCTTGCTGATCTCATTTGACTTGTGGTGGGGGGGGGGGGGAATATATATATATATATAAATTGGTGATTGATTGTTTAGCTAGTGCTTGTAGGTAGTATGGTGGTCCCTCCCTGTATGCCATGTCATTTGGTACTTTCTTCTTGCCTTGCAGATTTCAAAATCCTCCCCCTTTGCCTTTTCTTGTATATAGTTTAAAATGTTAATTTAGATTAGTGGGAATATTGGATTGATTAGATTTGCAATTAGTTAGTAACTATTAATTTGGTTTATTAAATGTAATTTTTTGTTATTTTAAGGTGTAACATTTTAGGCATGTATGTATATCAAATCATTGGGGTAGTTTATTTTAATCGTCAACTATATAACCTTAAGTGTTGATGAGGGATGAAATTGTTGATAGTTTTCTAATTTCTTATTTGTATTAGATCCACTCAATAATATTATGAATGTTCATTTTAAGGGTTATGTAACATTAGTTGATTAGGTCAATTTATAATTGTGACATTTACAAATCAAATTATTAGGGATTATATTGCTCTTGTGAACTAATTTAGGTTTATACTCGATTATAATTAAAAGTAAATTTAATGTTGTTTTAAGAGATATTTCTATTGTCTAAATGAAAAAGGTTAAATTAAAGTCGTACATTAGAATCGATGGATTAGAAAAAAGCATATTGTTTGTCATAGGAGAATAATTTTATTATGATGTTTAGTAGGTTATGAAATCGGAATTGATTATAGAAATGAATTTTAATTAATAATTGATTTATATAGGTGAAGATGTTATTGTATCGTAATCTTGTCAATATCTCATTGTCTAATGCTAACTGGAATTAAACTTGGGTGAAATAAGTTTAAATCTATATATAAGGTTAAGTCAGGGCAACCCAGATCAACATATGTTCCTGAACCACTAGCTACTATCATGATTTTTAAACAAGGATATCAGACTTAGGCAAACCCAAGTTGAGGATTCATATAACCGTGGAATAAGTTGGTGCCCAATTTTGCATCTTTTGTGGCTTGACCCTTATTATGTTTGCACCTGTACCTTGTTATGCAGAGGTTAACTTTACTTTTCTATTATACTTCCAACTCTCCCTCTGTTAGTTGTACGTTACCTTTGTGTTTCAAAAAAAAAATTGTGTGTGTTTTGCCCTAGTTTTGGGCATGACAGACTCTCGAGTGACCTGAAAGGATAGATTGGACATAGGCTAATTTGTTGGACCTCATAAAAGAATCAGGTTTTTGATAATTTTGACAACATGAAAGGGTAAAAGGAAAACCCACTACAAGACAATGCAAACCCATTATTCTACGAGAAAACCTATTGTTTTTCAAATTTAGTATTATAGAATGTAGTAGGTGCAATCCCACTGTATGTTAAAGAAAACCCATTAGGTGATAGATGTTGGTAAACAGATTGTTCTTTTATGCTTTAACTCGAGAATACCCAAATATTTAAGAATAATTGAATACAACGGTTGGGAAATTGTAACTAAACAACTAATTTCCCTCTAAATTTAAAGGTACAGCTCCCTTAAGTAAATTATCTTCAATGAATATTGATCTTTCCTATTCTAACAAGGGTATGTTCTTGACCCGAGAATAGAAGAGGTAAACTAAGCTAAACCTAGACAGGAAGTAGCTCAGGCAGGATAAATCCAATTCTAACTTTAGCCAATTTCAAGACTTCATCAATTATATGACTCCTTAAACCTGGTAATGCAATAACTGATAATGAAAATGCAGGTGCAAGGCCTAGAGATTTAATGATGAAATGACAAGGAATCAATCTATTTTACATGGACATCTCCTAGATTCAAAAGAACACCAGATTTCACCCTAATTAACTGTATCAAATCATAATACATAATTCTGGTTCAACCACAAACTGTAAATCTAATTCTAAAGAAACAATCAAATTCAATAGATAGATAAATGCAATGTAGTGGAGCAGTTAAAGAAATGACATTCAGACATACAAATTTGACTTAGCAAAATGCTATCTTTCACACCAAAATTTAGCCGACCTTTGTATTGATTTTGGAAATAATACATATAGAGTTCCAAAGTTGGACCGTTACAAAAAGAGACAACCCAAACGGTTCAACTTCCTCAACCAGAAATGATAAACAACATTTTATCCGTTACAATATTATCAATATTTGGTGCAAGAGGGAATCTATCCAAACTTAAGTTTTCTTCCCCTTGTCTAATTTATCCCTATGGGCAGTGGCAGCTGTAATTACTTGGATGAGCTCTTCGTGTCTGTTGACATGGACATTGGTATATCGGATGAGCCATCTAGATGTTCTTTGGCTAAACTCTTGATTGCATCCACCCAATCCTTTAGCTCTTCCATGTCTTTGAAAATACATATGCTTAGTTGTTGGAGCTCTGGCACTTTATCCAAGTGAGAAGAAGATTTCTTTGCTAGCTTATGCACATATTCAGAGAATGATTTCTGCATAAGAGCTAATCCGAGTATCTCTTTCCCTTGGCCACTTGTTTGTAATTCTGTGTGAAGCCCCTGAAGGAGTTTAAAATCTTTGCTCTGTTCCTCTTTGATCTTGACATTCGTCTGTTGCAACCCTGCCTCAGCTTGGATGATCATCTCAGTTTTAAACTCCAGACTCTGAAGTCATTCGATCAAAGGATTGTCTCCTTTCTGTAAAATCTTCGCCTTTAGTTCCTCCTTAGTCTTCATCTTTACTGCCACATGCAACGTCACTATGAAATTCCTAACACTTCACCCTCTCCGCTGTGAGAGTCTGCAAATTATTGCCAATATTGTCTCTCTGTATTTCCACCCTTAGGAGAGCATTACCCAATTGCTCAAAAACCACTAATCCTTCAGACTCGAGCCTCTCGATCCATCGCTTGCCAATTTTCCCAAAGTGTCTGTCCTCTTGTAACTTGGATATGATGGCTTGGTTCTCCGTAGCACTAGGATCAAAAGTGGTCTAGGTACTGGAAACACTTGCTATCGGAGTGATGAGTTGTCTGATGAAGCTAGTCAGCTCAGCTACTTCTACCTTGAGTTGAAATTTAGTAGTTTTGAGCTCCTTGAACTCTTCCTCTATTACCACATTGGTGGACTTCCAGCAGTCTACCTTGGTGTCATGCTGAGTAAGCCCCATGTCGAACAACTGCAACTGAAAATTGAAGGTAGTCATATCTTTGATCCTACCCTCCTTAGTAGGCTTGGAAACCTCCATAGTGAAATACCCTATTTCAGGATCCCAACCCAGTATAGACATTGTCTTCACTTTCTTTGCTTTACCCATTGTGGTGTTGGGTTGCAAGGCCTATGAGAGAGTGTCTTTGCTAGAAGTTCCTTCCTCTGCTCTCTTCCTTTTCTGTTCTAAAGTATGTTCTATCCAGGGTTCAGCACTGGTAACTTTGGAAGCAAAAATCAACTCTTCTATGAACAACTTCCTTATGACCGGAGGAGTAGCTTTAGGCCTGGAAGAAAATGGATTCACTAAGGTTGGAGAAGAGGAGACCAATCTGATGACTTGAGCAACATCTTGTTGCTTCTCAACCCTCTCATCCAATTATATAGCTGAGGTATTGGAGGTATCCTCACCCACCTCTACTACAATAGGGGACCCTCGCCTTGGAGTATCTTGGGTTGAAGTGCTGACTTGTGTATCTATAGCAATAGCTTTAGCTGGTTGCTCAGGTCCTGCACCTTTAGTGGGCTCTTCTGTTGACTTGGCCAGGTCTGTAGAAACTGCTTCTTCTGTTGACTTGATTTTTGGAAGTGGGCCCTCTCCACATGTCTTCTTCGGTTGGATCTCTTTCTTAGGAGGCTCATCACCTCCACCGGCTGGCTGGGATGAATCTTTGGCCACATTCGGGAGGATTACTGAAGAAGTTGTTGTGATACTTGAAGCATCTTTTTTTGGGGTCCTTTGAGTAGGAGGCTTCCTTTCTGATCTCTTCCTTTTGCCTACAGTCCATTCGACCCACTGCTATGCTCTTCTGTAAATCCCACCCATTAAGGTTTCCAATTCATTAATGGCCTACCCTAGAATGGGATCAGAGCTTATAGGGAGTGGCCTTATTTTCTCTACATATGTATTATCATACATATGCTAGCCATCATCTTCCATTCCCTCCATAGCAATGTTAACTTTGAACCTTTAGACTTGTTCAATAGTTCACCTGGCATAAAACCTCTCTCTGCTCTCCAAGTCATCTTTGCAATTAGCCCAGTAGTCTTCAATATCATCAACATGATGAATTGCACGACTCATTTGTAGGAAATTTTAGGCATAATTTATAGGATCATACTGTGGCCTCAGAACATCATATGTCTCCAATGAAAACCTTTTTGAGAATATTTTCAGAACATTCTTCACTTCGGACCGGGACGCACAACTGTAGGCTCCAATATTTATCAGGAAATCATAGCCCTTCTTCTTAGCATCAGCGCAAATTAGATTCACTTAGAGTGCCTACCTCATCACCTCCACTAGCATGATCATATCATTAGGGTATCTGGGAAGCTTCAAAGGGAAGTCATCAAATCCTACAAGATGAAGATATGAGAAATCCGCAAATTGAATAAAAAGCACCTAAATTGGTTGATAAAATCTATGGCTTCAGGAGAAAATCTCCTTTCTGGACAACCTTGTAGCTCCTTGCATAGTCTCATTGTAAATTTATCATTAACTCTGAGATATTCAACATAACTGTTATGTAATTATAGACATGGGAAAAATTCATAGCTTTTAGCATCATCTAGGAACTCTTCTAATCTAGGAAGCCCTGACCAAATTTTAAGTGTGGCTAATATATATAAGGACCGAAGACATGTAGAACTCATTCTGGAGCTTAGCTCTACTTAGGGCACTGGAGATATTTTTTCTTACCATGAGGGACCAATCAATAAAGTGGTGCTGAGAACAAATCACCTGAAGCAAGAAGAAATGGTACTCAATGAAATTCAGCACGTCACTCTCACCTCAGATTCTATGGAGAAACATCAAGATGTCTACAATCTCTGGCTTCATATTTGTGTCATATAATGTTTTGGGCAACTTGCCTTTGGTGCTCCTCGGCTCTTGGGACCATGACTTCATTATTTCTTTCTTCCACACTACCTTCTTTGCTACATATTCGGTAATGGCCTGACTATATGTCATTTATAAATATTCAGCCTACTCTAGAATGTGTAGGGAGTTCTAGACAGAATTTCAATCAATGGATAGAAGAATTGTGTCGTTGGGTAGGAGGATTTGCTTGGTATATGGGTTGTATCGAGCTATGCACTCTCAAACAAGCTCAGGAGCTTGAACAACAATAGGAAACCCGACAGATTCTACCAACCCGCTCTCCTTTTTATTTCTCAGTAATAGGGTGCATCTAGTCTTCCTTCAATCTATTCTGAAAGTTCTTCATATCGCAGAACTTCAAGGAGGTGTCTGTAATCTTATGCCAATCGGATGTTATGTCGTTCATCCCGTCGAACCCCGTGAACTTAGTAGACATGCTTCAACTAATTCTAACTTGGGGTTAGGGATATCTCTCAAGAACACAAGAGCAAGGAATAACTATAGTCAAGAGCTTCAGATTCAGACAATTCAACAAACAGATGGTAGATCCTGTTTGTAATACCTCGCTGATTTTATAACTTTTTAATTCTTACCGTTTAACGACTGACTTCCCATGTTACATGAATGAAAAGACTAAGACATTAATGAGAAAGTCTATTATAGAGTAAAACAACTTTATTTGAATTAATTACTTTTACTCCAATGGGTCATTAAGAAACATCCTTTCACTTTAGTAACTGTAATGGTAACTTTTTGGAGGTAGCGGAATATCACTTTTCCGCTTCCCTTTCGATGGAGAAATGCCTTTGGAGTGTTCTCTATTCAAAAATCTGTTGGAGAAGAATTTAAGCTCATTAAAATGCTAAAATAGAATGTCTTGACTTCATCAGCTTTCTTTATGCCCTGGATCACTCGTGGGATTGATTCTTCTTTAAATTTCTTCTATAAAATGATTTGGCAGAAAGCGTACTCCGGAGGTCAAAACACGCCTATTGGAGTAGCGGAGAAGCCATTTTCCACTTTTCCACCAGTAGGCTTGCATCTTGAGTTCTTCCTTGTTCAATCATTTCTTTTGCATGAAATAGATTTAATCTAAATGCCCAAAGTTTCCTTATTCCCAAATCTTTCATTTTCAACCTTCCTTGACCTCTGATACTTTGAATTTTGTTAGTTGCAGAAAATGCACTCCGCAGGTGATTTTTTGCCAAGGAGAAGCTTAGAACCAATTTTCTGCCAATGCTACAAAGGGAATGATTAAGGAAAAATACTTCAACTGCAAGTAAAACCAACATTAGAATCCTTCGAAACATGACCTTTACTGAATTTGGGAACTTAACCTACCCAATGAAACACGATCTCAGATACAAATTCCCTCCGGCTTACAAAGGAGAAGGTAGATTAGGGAAATCCGATAAAGGCCTCCTAACCTAAGGGGGTGCTAGACTTACACTCGGGACTTACACGAAGATTTCAAGACCACTACTACACATTAAACATCCACTTTGTCTCAAGGGTATGCAAACCAAAAGTGGGGCAACAGTTGGCTCTGTCTGGGGACTTGGACATTTACATGTCCAAGCAAGGAATTCAAATCTCTGGTTTTGCAAAGCTCAACAAAAAGTGGCTCACAAAAAAACTAAAGCAAGACATGGAAAGGAAAGCAGGAAGGAAACCTAACTAAGGAAAACAAAAATAGGAACTAAACGTAACTATGATACAATACAGGGGTTACCTGTTTTAAATTCAGATATGATACAGCTTCAAGTCCTAACCATTATATGTCAGGGGTAATGCTTCACCATCTAGATAAGTTAGCTTAAAAGAATTCCTCTCAAATGCTTGTTGGATCTTAAAGGGTCCTTTCCACAATGTTTCAAATTTCCCATGCATACCTTTGGGTGCCCTGCACTTGTCCCATAACAACACCATATCTCCATCCATAAATTTCTAGTGTCTGCTCTTTTTATCAAACAAATTATTCACATGTATTTGATGTTGTGTGATATGATCTACCATTTTCTCTCTTTCTTCTTCAAGTTTGTTTAATTAAAGAATCCTCTTTTCTAAACCATCTTCATATATACCATCTTCTACTGTTGTTCTCAGTTTGCAAGTCGCCAGTTCTAGTGGTAATGGAAGACTAGCTTCAACCCCGTAGACAAGTTCAAAAGGGGATACACCAATGGATATTTTAGGACTCACTCTATCTACCCAGAGGGCTTCATAGATTTTCTTGTGCCAGGTTCTCTGGTTGTCTGCTACAAGATTTTTCATGATACTCACCAGATTTTTGTTACTGGACTCAGCTTGACCATTTCCTTGAGGGAAATAGTCAGATCAAAAAAAAAATTAGTAATGTCCTGGGAAGAAAAGTATGTGGCATTATGCATAACTAACTTAACATGCACACCAAATCTTACCAGGATGTTCTCTTTGATAAATTCAAATACTACCTCCGAAGTAGTTTTCTTGGTTGCTTTTTCCTCCACCCATTTCATGAAGTATTATGTTGCAGTGATTATGTAGGTATGGTTTGCGCTAGACGTGGGATTGATAGGACCAATAAAATCAAGACCCCACTACTGAAAGGGACCCTTAATTATCACTGGTCTCAGGGGTAGCGCTACTAGCTATGGCTTTCCAGTAAACAATTTACATTTCTCACATCTAGCTACCCAATGATATGCATCTCTGAACATTCTTAGCCAGTAATAGCACTGTTGCAATATTTTTAATGTAGTAACGGACGAGGAGAAATGTCCACCACAAGCTTCATCGTGAAACACCCTTAACAACTTCTCTTATTGTTGCTTGTCGATGCACTGGAGGAAAGTTCCATCTATAGACCTCTTATACAATCTATCTTCCCAAATTATATATTTAGAAGCTTTCAGTTTTAGATCTCTTCTTTGCTTTGAAGTCAATCCTTCAGGCCATTCACCGTATGTCAAGAAATACACAATATTTTCAAACCAGGGATCTTGCATACTTACAGCTAGGACCAATTGTGTATTTTCAAGGTCTTTATCCTCTATGTTTTCCGCCATTGCCTTGCACAATGCATTTCCTCTTACTAGTTTGGTAGGCTTGATTTCTATGTCATACTCCTGAGTCTTAGCTACCCATGCTCCCATGTTATTACATCCCATGTCCTACTAAGTCAATATATTTTTTACTGCAATGTCAGGCACATATACAAGAGAGTGAGAGTGTAAAATGTAGAATCTAAAATTCTTTAAATCTTTTACTACTGCGAAAGCATGTTTTTCAGTCTGAGAGTATCTCAGCTCATGATTTTTTAGAGGTGTACTCATAAAAGTGATAGGAGCTTGGACTCCTTCCTTGTTCTCCTGCATGAGGATAGCTGATAGGGTGTGTTCAGAAGACTAACAATAAATTATGAAATCCTTCTTGTAATATGGATGACATAACACTGGGGCATTGGCTATAGCATTCTTGATGCTTTTGAAAGCTTGTTTACCAGAGTCATTCCACTTGAAATTTACATTTCCTTTCATCATGTCCACTATACATTTGGTAATCTCAGAAAAATCTAGAACGAACCGCCTGAGAAAGTTTACCTGACCAAAAAATGATTTCACTCCAGTTTGTTCATGAGTAAGCTCAGTTGTTGGATTGCTCTCACCCTTTCTGGGTCAATTCTTATGTCTTCCTGGGAAATAATGTGACCCAGAAATTTCCCTTCGGTCACATAGAAAGCTAACTTTTTGGGATTCAGTGAAATCTCGTCCTCTCTACACCTTTGCAATACTCTCCTTAAATCATTTATATGATCTACTCTCTTTCTGGAAAACACAATAAGATCATCTAGATACATACCAATTATTTTCTCTTCATATCACTAAAAGAAAGATCCATACCCCTCTGAAAGGTAGCTCTAGCATTGATTAACCCAAATGGCATTTTGTGGTATGCGAAAGTGCCCCACAGAGTAGTGAAATTTGTTTTGTGTTGATCTGCTTTCTCCACTTCTATCTAGTTGTACCCCGACAAGCCATCTAACATGGACATCATCTCAGCTTCGGCTACGATCTACAATAAGTGATCCTTGTTGGGGAGGGTGTAATTGTCTTTCAAGGAAGACTGGTTAAGATTTTTGAAGTCTACACAGATCCTTATTTCTCCGTTCTTCTTCCTCACGGGTACTATATTCGCCACCCAAGTAGAGTGATGGATAGGGTAGATAATCCTTGCTTTAAGCATTTTATCCACTTCTCTAAATATTGCATCAACAACTTTGGGATTGTAATTCCTTTGTTTCTGCCTGAATGGGGCAGCCTCAGGTTTTAAGGGAATCTAGTGTTTGAATTTACCATTCATGAAGCTTTTCAGATCTTCGTAACTCCAGGAAAAAATGTCTTGGTATTCTAGGAAGAGCTCCCGGCTTCTTCCCTTTCTTCTTCAGTGCAACATTTCCCAATATTGATCATCTTGGGATCCTTTTCACTTCTGATATTAATTCCTTCATACTCACCAGTGGTGGGACCTCTTTCCATTCTCTTCTTCTTAATGAAATTATCATGTTTTTTGAAGAGTTTTTCAAGTGTAACTAAGTGGGGAGGGATGATATTACCTTGTAGCTAGATGATATTTGACTTATCTTTGTTCTGCTTTCCATGACAGTCTCCTTTATGACTATTAGGGGCATCTTTATGGAAGTCACCACCGCTCTCCAAGAAGAGAAGGAGGTTTTTTTTGTCCTCAAACACTTGCCAATCTTCCACATTGTTAGGTACAGATGGTCGATACATAACCTCTACTTGGTACTTCTTATCTTTGAACTCCTAGAGAGGGAGGAGTAATGAGGCTGACACTGCTAAAGAGTTTGCCTTGGAATTCAATTATCTTGGTAAATATTCAATAAATAATGCATCCAATGCTTCTATTTCATCCCATACTCTATTTCTGTAGTTCTTCAATCTATGATTCTTTATGGAGTATTGGTTTTTAACTTGGCGTACAATTAGCTCAACATCACCCTGGGCTCTCAAAATTTTCACTCCCTTTTCTTTTGCAGCAATGATTCCTAACAGTAGGGCTTCATACTTAGCTATATTGTTGGTGTTTCCAAACTCCAATTTGTATGCCATGGGCTCACACATGCCATCTGACAATATCAGGACTATGCCTACACCAGATCCTGACGATGCACAACTACCATCGAATTCGAGGGTCCAGATATATGACGGTGTTTCTTTAGTGGAAAATTGATCTTCTTCTTCTCCTAGTTTAGTTTCCTCATCATGACCATCTGTAAACAACATATAATTGCCAAATTCTATTTCCTGATATAGAATCTGGGCTTTGGGATCATCAGACTTCAGCACTGTGAATTTTTATTTTTCTTTAGGGACTAGTTTTATCTTTTTACCACCCACTGGGATTAGAGCTTCAAACCAATCTAGCTTTATTTCCCCTCCTAGATCTCTGCAAAAACTCATGCTTAGTAACAAGCCGTAACTAGTAGGTATATCAGCAACAAGTAATTTTAACAACATTTTCTTCTTAGGGTGTGCTGCTAGTGCCACTTGGGCATCTTTGATTTGCCTAACCAGGGGTACTTGTTTGGAATCCATAGAGTAACATCTACCATGGGCTTTAGTGAGGGTAAGTCCCAAGGTTTTAGCTATAGTTGATGGCATTACATTGTCTGAGGCTCCAGAGTCTATTATGCAATTGCTTAACTTGCAACCATTAATATACAACGACACATAGAATGGGTCAGGACTTTGGCCTGGGAAAGTAATCTATGGTGGTCATGGAATTTTGATTTACATTTTGACTCCCCTCTTTACAGTAATCTACAAGCTTTTGCAGTTATATAGGATTGGACTTAAGGTAGTCTATGGGGGAAATCTAAATTCTGGAATCTCTACAAAATTGAATAAAGTCAAAAGAGCTTTGCTCCTTACCTGGTTGTAGAATCCTCACTCCTTGATTGGCTTCCTTAGAATTGGAAGTAGATGCCTCATTATTCTTTGGTGGAGATGTGGAAGTGGGGCCTTTATCTTTCTGACTCCGGGTTAAGACTGTATAGGAGGTCTCATCTATAGTAGCATAACATGTTGCTTCCTGTTCTGAATATGATTCATATTCTAAATATAAGTTTTCAGAGTCGCCATGTGAATAAGAATCTGGTTTAGTTCTAGACACTCCAACATTCCATTCGTCAGTCTAATGCATTTTCCAAGCACAAGCTATATCGGGACAACTTTCTTTGTCATGATCTATAGTTAAATGGAAGGCACACATGTTTCCCCTTTTAGGAGGGGCTTCTATAGCTAACCTTTTTGGTGGAGCAGTCATTTGTAATGTCTTCCCATCAACATTCCTCCCTTCATTTTTTCTCCCAGGCTTCTCTTGAAAGTTTCGCTAATAGGGATTATTAAATCTAGGAAGCTGCCTCTTGAAGGTGATGAATTCATTGGATAATTTTTGAATCATCTCATCTGATGATGTGGTGTTACTAGTGCCAACTCTAGATTGTATCTTTCTTTTCCATTTTACCGCTGATATCATGTGATCTTCTAACTCCACCGCAGTCCTTTGGGTAAGGTCCAAAGTGCCTGGATTTGTTCTTCTCAAGTCATAACTGATGTTGGGAGGCATAGCACTTATGAAAAATGTTATCAAATTCCTGGCAGTAGGCCTGTCGGCTGTTGGGATACGATTTACAAGCTTGTTGAATTTAGCTACAAAATATGTAAAGATCCCAACTTGGCTACAATTTTAACAACTCCAACTTCTTAACAAATTCAGAATTTTGGCATTTTAGCAAACACTTTGCAGGCAAGCTTAGATAGTTCTTAATAGAATTCCCTTTACAAGATACAAATATTTGACAAATTCTGGAAATTGCTCTTTATCTATATATTCATTTCACTTGCATTTCTTAAATCCAATACATAATAGTTTTATTCAAAACATAAACTTACAGAAATCTGGAAATGAATTTATAAATCTAAATCCATGAAATTTAATTATTGAGGAACCTGTCCAACCAAATTCCCATGCCACTTGATGTATGCAAATAATGGGCAGCACCTTATTCCAATTGCTAGAGGATAGGCGTTTCAGGAATAAACACAAATGGATACCATGCCTCAATTTCAACTCTCACATGGCTGCCTGGTTGAATGTTGTGATCAAGATATGTGCACAACACCAAAGAAACCCACGTCCCATAGTAAATAAATGCTCTCCCAACAAACGATCTGCAGAGAATATCAGCCCAACTAAAATGCAGCTCCAAAGAATACAAACATTGCTCTCACAAAACCAATCAGCCCAGAAATAAATTGCAGATTGATACAATACTTCAGCCCTTGCAATAAATCACACTCTTCCAGCAGAACTTAGTAAAATGTAGACAAATCAGAATTGAATAGATTTACACGATCAGTGTGCATAAACCCTGAACTTATACAAACTCTCTTAGCCACAAACTTCACAATAGAGAGGTGATGCAATTACAATTTGTTATACTTCAGTAACAAATTGATATTAACTTCAGAAGAATCAGTCTTCTAGAAGCCAATTTGACCCTTATACTTCAGCAAGGGCACAGATCAGAAACTTCT
>MU224239.1:176863-190708 GCA_018584345.1 Thuja plicata
CTTTTCACTTGAAGCACTTTTATACTTAGGCACATATTGAGTAATATAATTTATTAACTCATTTGGCTCCAAAAATGACCTTTTCATCAATATCATGAAATTATGACACGCAAGGTCCCTATTTCTTATGCCCAAGATTTAAAACTTTTCATCCCAGTTCCAACAAGCCATAACACTAAGATGTCCAACATATAATACCAACAAAAATGGCAACCTTAGCAAATTTAATTAAATAATAATAATAATTCACCTGTCTTGCGAAAACAACTAAAGAAGCATCATAATCAAAATCTGTCTACATTGGAGTGATCCTGATGATAAAAGATGATGAACGAACCTGACGAGGTGACTTACTAAAAATAGACGCTCTCTCCAAGATTCTTGGAGCCCAAACCGGAAGCCAGAAATGAAAACTGAGAGCATCATTCAACTCCTCTAACTCATCTAAGCTCATCGTAACTATCCATTGACTTACTATAAATAGTAAGCTCACACCAATGACCCTCTAAACACCTCGCCAGACCACGAGGATCACGATAATGATCTGGCACCATCCATTCAATGACCCTGCTAAAAAGGGGGTCATCACAGTCCACCCTCCCCGAGATTGCTTGTCCCCAAGCAATCCCTAAGAAACTGTACATCACAATCCACCTGGATCCCAAGGGTGAGCCTATGTAATATCACTGTCATGCACAACTGGCCCCTGTAGCACCAACACCCAAATCACTGACATCAAGGACAACATCGTCCGAAGACTAACTGTATGTGTCGATGGGAGAAATAACTCAACGAAACTCAGCCCAACTGAAACACCAACTCTGCCAATACCTGAATCCCTTCCACCAAAACCAACCTCTAATAAACTCTCCCGGGTGTATTGACACTGCAAGTGGTCCAACTTGCAACTGCCAATTCCATCTGCGAAGGATGGTACTAACCCATCCCATAATGGATGGTATGAAATTGGAGCCAACCCACATCAATGTAAGTCCTCCACTTGTGGGTTGAAAGTAAAATGATGAGCATACCTCATGGTATAGTGCTGATAGAAAGCCCTAACTTTCGTCAAAGGCTCATCACTACTAGACTGGGAATCAAGAGATGGCTCCAAAATTGAGCTCTACCAAACTAGTCGAACAAGGCCCTGGGTGACCCTCTCAGCAAACCCAACCTCAAAATATATATGAGGGAGCATCGTAGTCAATGTATCTACAATCTCTCTCATGAAACATCGGATTGCGCCAGCACCCTGGATGAGAACACCCTCAGAAGCTCGGTAAGATCCCTCATGAAATTCTGAACTCTCAAGAAGGTGATCCAAGAATGACCCTGTGCAATAAAAATTATATGTGGAAGCGTCAACCTGCTTCCCTGCAACCCACAGCTGGTCCTCCTACAAATGTGGTACTACCAACTGTCTACTATCACCAGCTGTATGTAATGTGGTAATAGATTCGCTTCTTTCAGCTGGAAGCAAATCACCGTGAGAGCTCGTCCCTACTAATGCCCTCACCTCCTCTGCACCTACTACCCCCATATCATGAACAGATGTGTCAGCCACATCATCACATCCCACATCTCCAACTGTAGAAGCAAACTCACCACCAACCACCTCAATGTGCAATTGAACTAGGTCTAGGGTTGGTGTGGACCGAACGTGGTCCAACTCTATGGTTACTTCCTCCAATCATGACTGTGACTCCTGTAAATCCAACTGAGTGCTCTCTAAAACCTCAGAAGTTGTCATCAGCTCCCGAGTAAGCTCACTCACCTCATCCTCTCTATCTAAGAGTGCCTCATATGTTGTACTTCCCCACTTTACTAGTTGATCTCGGTCATCTACCAATTAAGAATAATCTTGTCTCAAAATCTTGACAGCCTCCCGTAAGAAATGAATCTCTGTAAGGGCCAAATAACAACCACCATGTTCATCATCCATAGGAGAACCCCAACCATGAACGGCTAGCAACTGCTGAGAAACATCAAAATGCTCAAATGCAGTAACAATATCCTGCTCGCTGACTCTCAACTAACTTGTCACATGATGATTCTGAATAGTCGGCCTCCTATGCAACACCTTTGGCATACTATCCATACTGCAAATAGAGGTGGTATCTAACATACTCCTCTCAGAAACACTATCCAACTGGCAATCAGAATTGGAGTCACTGTCAGACTCGATAAAACAATCAGGTGTGGTTCTGACATCTATTGTAGGCATCGTCTCCGACTGTATCACTGGATCATCAACACCACAACAAGGTAGCTCCATGATCTTGCCTATTCCACCTGAGAGGGGGGCTACCTCTCGCTCCGGAGCTATACTATGATAACTGATATATAAATCTCCGATAACAACTCCCTCCTCAAGAGAATCTGAACTATCAGAGGCAACTACTGTATCAATTGTCTCTGCCTCAACTGCAGCAACCACTCGAAGAGCCTCAACCTGTGGAAGTTATGTGCTGCAGTCTATCCTAGGTACAGACATGTCCACTAGTCTATGCATGGAGTGTCTATCATCAGATACATGAGTAGGTGTCATACTATATACCGCTGGTTCTGCTTCTCGAACACCTGTCGAGGAGAGCTCAAGCCTCCTACCCTGCAATCTCGATAACGACCTACAAAAAATAGAAACCATGTACCTAGATGCCCTATACACTGTCTCTAGATCCGATAGACTGTCTGCCAGCCTCTGCTGATGAATTCTAAGTCTCTCCATCAATGTATTTATCATGTCATTACTCCGTGTACTGCTGCGCCGGCTCTCGAAGATAAGCCGCCTGTATCTGTCCATCTTAGGAGTGCTAATCGCTCTAAATATAATAGCAAATTTGTATTCATGTATATCTTCCTACCCCATAGGATGGAAAGAAAATGGCTCTGATACCACTGTAAAGAGCCCAACTTGGCTACAATTTTAACAACTCCAACTTCTTAACAAATTTAGAATTTTGGCATTTTAGCAAACACTTTGCAGGCAAGCTTAGATAGTTCTTAATAGAATTCCCTTTACAAGATACAAATATTTGACAAATTCTGGAAATTTCTCTTTATCTATATATTCATTTCACTTGCATTTCTTAAATCCAATACATAATAGTTTTATTCAAAACATAAACTTGCAAAATTCTGGAAATGACTTTATAAATCTAAATCCATGAAATTTAATTATTGAGGAACCTATCCATCCAAATTCCCATGCCACTTGATGTATGCAAATAATGACTAGCACCTTATTCCAATTGCTAGAGGATAGGCGTTTCAAGAATAAACACATATGGAGACCATGCCTCAATTTCAACTCTCACGAGGCTACCTAGTTGAATGTTGTGATCAAGATATCCGCACAACACCAAAGAAACCCACGCCCCATAGTAAATAAATGCTCTCCCAACAAACAATTTGCGGAGAATATCAGCCCAACTAAAATGCAGCTCCAAAGAATACAAATGTTGCTCTCACAAAACCAATCAGCCCAGAAATAAATTGCAGACTTATACAATACTTCAGCTCTTGCAATAAATCACACTCTTCCAGTAGAAATCAGTAAAATGTAGACAAATTAGAATTGAATAGATCTACACGGTCAGTGTGCATAAACCCCAAACTCATACAAACTCTCTTAGCCACAGACTTCACAATAGAGAGGTGATGCAATTACAATTTGTTATACTTTAGCAACAAATTGATATTAACTTCAGGATAATCAATCTTCTAGAAGCCAATTTGACCCTTATACTTCAGCAAGGGCACAGATCAGAAACTTCTCCTCATAGAAAACAAACCAAATATAATATAATCAATTGATAGATGCTGAATGAATGCCTTGCCTCTTGCTTTTATAATTAAAAAGTGTCTTCTCTCACACACTTTTCACTTGAAGCACTTTTATACTTAGGCACATATTGAGTAATATAATTTATTAACTCATTTGGCTCCAAAAATGACCGTTTCATCAATATCATGAAATTATGACACGCAAGGTCCCTGTTTCTTGTGCCCAAGATTTAAAACTTTTCATCCCGGTTCCGACGAGCTATAACACTAAGGTGCCCAACATATAATACCAACAAAAATGGAAACCTTAGCAAATTTAATTAAATAATAATAATAATAATAATAATAATAATAATAATAATAATAATAATAATTCACCCGTCTTGTGAAAACAACTGAAGAAGCATTAGAATCAAAATCTATCTGCACTGGAGTGATCCTGATGATAAAAGATGATGAACAAACCTGAAGGGGTGACTTACTAAAAATAGACGCTCTCTCCAAGATTCTTGGAGCCCAAACCAAAAGCTAGAAATGAAAACTAAGAGCATCATTCAACTCCTCTAAGTCATCTGAGCTCATTGAAACTATCCATTGACTTACTATAAATAGTAAGTTCACACCAATGACCCTCTAAACACCTCGCCAGACCATGAGGATCGCGATAATGATCTGGCACCATGCATTCAATGACCCTGCTAAAAAGGGGATCATCACAAAATCTCTCATACTAATAGAAGGCTCTTTCTTGATGGAGGTCAATTATGTTAATAGTGCATGTTCATCTTCAGCATTTTTAAATCTTCCTTCAAAAGCATCTCTCATGGAAGCCCAATATGTGATAGAGGAATTGGGTAAGTGGTGAAACCAATCAGCAACACCTTCAACAAGGGTTTCAATGAATAATTTGACAGCAACATCTTCTTCTCACACTACTAAGATATTAACCGAAGCAAAGAATGCAACAATGTGTTCATATGTAGATACTTTCCCATCTCTAGAGAATTTGGGGAAATTCTTTCTTGAACCTGAGGGAAGGGGATTATATGCTGCTAATTGCAATGGTCCAATTGCAGCGGCCCAAGGAAGTGCCATAACTACCAGAGGTAGATAGGGTGTTAGATTGACAATAGGAGGAGCAACTACTTCGTGCAAAGGTAATAATTGACAAGTGGTAGACAAAAGAGTTGATTGTTTGGGAGGTGAAGGAGGTCTACTTTTTCTCTTAGTATTTTTGTTCTTCTGATGGGGTACTTCAAGTAGAGCAAAATCAAGGTTTGCAAGTCTCTCAAAAATTGGGTCTATGTCACCTTCCTTCTTTTCACTCTTAAGAAACCTCTTGGGCTCCAAGGTTCCAACTAGTCTTCTAGTTTGGCTGCACACTCGGCTTGGCATTGTGCCCATCTTATATTTCCCTTACGGATGGCTCTTTTAAGTGCTTCTACTCTAGCTTCTTCTTGTTCAAGCACTTGACTAGCATTTCTATAGTGCTTTGTATTTCTTTTGTATCTCCAGGCAAAGTGTTCAATGAGGAGATGAGGTCCTCTTGATTGCCTTGGAATCTAAGGTTCGGTTGGAGCACAAGAATTAAGTTTTCATGTGGAAGCACCATCTTTCCTCATGATATTACTTCTGGTAAAATGACTGTTCATTTCCCCAGGAGAGTCGCCAAAAATCTATTGGTAAACAGAGTGTTCTTTTATGCTTTAACTCTAGAATACCCAATTATTTAAGAACTATTGAATACAACAGTTGGGAAATTGTAACTAAATAACTAATTCCCCTCTTAATTTAAAGGTACAGCTCCCTTAAGTAAATGATCTTTAATAAATATTGATCTTTCCTATTCTAACAGGGGTATGTTCTTGACCCGAGAACAGAAGAGGTAAACCAAGCTAAACTTAGATAGGAAGTAGCTCAGGCAGGATAAATCCAATTCTAACTTTAGCCAATTTCAAAATTTCATCAATCATGTGACTCCTTAAACTGGTAATGCAATAACTGATAATGAAAATGCAGGTGCAAGGCCTAGAGATTTACTGATTAAATGACAAGGAATCAATCTATTTTACATGGACATCTCCTAGATTCAGAAAAATACCAGATTTCCCCCTAATTAACTGTATCAAATCATAATACAGAATTTTGGTTCAACCACAAACTTTAAATCTAATTCCAAAGAAACATTTGAATTCAATAGATAGATAAATGCAATGCAGTGGAGTAATTAAAGAAGTGGCATTCATACATACAAATTTGACTCAGCAAAATGCTATCTTTCACACCAAAATTTTGCCAACCTTTGTATTGATTTTGGAAATAATACATATAGAGTTCCAAAGTTGGATTGTTACAAAAAGAGGCAACCAAAATGGTTCAACTTCCTCAACCAGAAATGATAAACATCAATTTATCCGTTACAATAATATCAAGATTTGGTGCAAGAGGGAATCTATCCAAACTTAAGTTTTCTTCCCCTTGTCTAATTTAGCCCTATGGGTGGTGACAGTTGTAATTACTTGGATGAGCTCTTCGTGTCTGTTGACATGGACATTGGTATATTGGATGAGCCATCTGGAATGTTCCTTGGCTAAACTCTTGATTGCATCCACCCGATCCTTTAGCTCTTCCATGGCTTTGAAAATACATCCGCTTAGCTCTTGGAGCTCTGGCACTTTATCCAAGTGAGAAGAAGACTACTCTGCTAGCTTATGCACATATTTAGAGAATGATTTCTGCATAAGAGCTACTCTGAGTATCTCTTTCCCTTGGCCACTTGTTTGTGATTCTGTGTGAAGCCCCTGAAGGAGTTTAAAGTCTTTGCTTTGTTCCTCCTTGATCTTGACATCCATCTATTGCAACCCTGCCTCAGCTTGGATGATCATCTCAGTTTTAAACTCTGAACTCTGAAGCCATTCGATCAAAGGCTTGTCTCCTTTCTGTAAAATATTGGCCTTTAGTGCCTCCTTAGTCTTCATCTTTACTGCCACATGCAACATCACTATGCATTCCTGACACTTCACCCTCTCCACTGTGAGAGTCTGCAAATTCTTGCCAATATTATCTCTCTCTATTTCCAGCCTTAGGAGAGCATTACCCAATTGCTCAACAACCACTAATCCTTCAGACTCGAGCCTCTTAACCCATCGCTTGCCAATTTTCCCAAAGTGTCTGTCCTCTTGTAACTTGGCTATGATGGCTTGGTTCTCCACAATACTGGGATCAAAAGTGGTCTAGGTGCTGGGAACACTTGTTATCGAAGTGATGAGTTGTCTGATGAAGCTATTCAGCTCAACTACTTCTGCCTTGAGTTGAACTTTAGAAATTTTGAGCTCCTCAAGCTCTTCCTTTATTACCACATTGGTGGACTTCCACTAGTCTACCTTGGTGTCATTGCCGAGAAAGCCCCATGTCAAACGAGTCCAACTGAAAATCGGAGGTAGTCATATCTTTGATCCTACCCTCCTTAGTAGGCTTGGCAACCTCCATAGTGAAATGCCCTGTTTCAAGATCCCGACCCAGTGTAGACATTGTCTTCACTTTCTTTTCTTTACCCACTATGGTGCTAGGTTGCAAGGCCTATGAGAGAGTGTCTTTGCTAGAATTTCCTTCCTCTACTCTCTTCCTTTTCCATTCTAAAGTATGTTCTATCTAGGATTCAGCATGGGTAACTTTGGAAGCAGAAACCAAATCTTCTATGAACAGCTTCCTTATGACTGGAGGAGTAGCTTTAGGCCTGGAAGAAAATGGATTCACTGAGGTTGGATAAGAGGAGACCAATCTAATGACTTGAGCAACATCTTGTTGCTTCTCAACCCTCTCATCTGATTTTGTGGTTGAGGTATTGGAGCTATCCTCACCAACCTCTACTACAAAAGGGGACCCTCGCCTTGGAGTATCTTGGGTCAAAGTGCCGACTTCTGTATCTATAGCAATAGCTTTAGCTGGTTGCTCAAGTCTTGCACCTTTAGTGGGCTCTTCTATTAACTTGGCCAGGTCTGTAGAAACTGCTTCTTCTGTTGACTCGGTGTCTGGAAGCGAGCCCTCTCCACATGTCTTCTTTGGTTGGATCTCTTTCTCAGGAGGCTCGTCACCTGCACCGGCTGGCTGGGATGAATCTTTGGCCATAGTCGGGAGGATTACTGAAGAATTTGTTGTGATGCTCAAAGCATCTTTTTCTGGGGTCCTTTGAGTAGGAGGCTTCCTTTCTGATCTCTTCCTTCTACCTACAGTCCATTCAACCCACTTCTTTGTTCTTCTGCAAATCCCACCCATTAAGGTTTCCAAGTCATTAATGGCCTGCCCTAGCATGGGCTCGAAGCTTATAGGGAGTTACTTTATTTTCTCTAAATATGTATTATCATACATATGTTGGCCATCGTGTTCCAGTCCCTCCACAACAATGTTACCTTCGAACCTTTTGACTTGTTCAATAGTTAACCCAGCATAGAACCTCTCTCTGCTCTCCAAGTCATCTTTGCAATTAGCCCAGTAGTCTTCAATATTATCAACATGATGAATTGCACAACTCATTTGCAGGAAATTTCAAGAAAAATTTACATGATCGTACTGCAGCCTCAGAACATCATATGTCTCTAATGAAAACCTTTTTGAGAATGTTTTCAGAACATTCTTTGCTTCAGACCGGGATGCACAACTGTAGGCTCCAATAGTCATTGGGAAATTGTAGCCCTTCTTCTTAGCGTCAGCACAAATTAGATTCACTTGGAGTGCCTGCTTCATCACCTCCACTAGAACGATCATATCATCAGGGTATCTGGGTAGCTTCAAAGGGAAGTCATCAAATCCTGCAAGATGAAGATATAAGAAATCCATAAATTGAATGTAAAAGCACCCAATTGGCTGATAAAATCTATGGCTTCAGGAGAAAATCTCCTTTTTGGACAACCTTGTAGCTCCCTACACAGTCTCATTGTAAATGCATCATTAACTTTGAGATATTCAGCGTAATTGTTATGTAATTGTAGACATGGGAAAAATTCATAGCTTTTAACATTATCTGGGAACTCTTCTAATCTAGGAAGCCCTGGCCAAATTTGAATTGTGGCTAATATATATATAAGGACTGAAGACATGTAGAACTCATTCTGAAGCTTATCTCTACTTAGGGCACTGGAGAGATTTTTTCTTACCATGAGGGCCCAATCAATAAAGTGGTGTTGTGAACAAATCACCTAAACCAAGAAGAAATGGTGCTCAATGAAATTCAGTGTATCACTCTCACCTCAGATTCTATGGAGCAACACCAAGATGTCTACAATCTCTGGCTTAATATTTGTGTTGTATAATGTTTTGGGAAACTTGCCTTTGGTGCTCCTCGGCTCTTGAAACCATGACTTCGTTATTTCTTTCTTCCACACTACCTTCTTTGCTACATATTCGGTAACGTCCTGACTATACGTCAAATCTGAATATTCAGCCTACTCTAGAATGTACAGGGAGTTATGGACAGAATCTGATCAATGGATAGAATCACCGTGTCATTAGGCAGGAGGATTTGCTTGGTATCTGGGTTGTATTTGGCTATGCACTCTCGAACAAGCTCAGGAGCTTGAACGGAAACAAGAAAACTGGCAACTTCTACCAACCCATTCTCCTTTAACTTATCAGTAATAGGGTGCATCTGGTCTATCGTGAATCTATTATGGAAGTTCTGCATATTAAAGAACTTCAGGGAGGTGTCTGTAATCTTATGCCAATTGGATGTTATGTCGTTCATCCCGTTGAGCCCCGTGAACTTAGTAGTCATGCTTCAACTGATTCTGACTTGGGGTTAGGGATATCTCTCAAGAACACAAGAGCAAGGAATAACTATAGTCAAGAGATTCAGATTCAGACAATTCAACAAATATATGGTAGATCCTATTTGTAATACCTCACTGATTTTATAACATTTGAATTCTTACCGTTTAACGGCCGACTTCCAGCGTCACGTGAATGAAAAGACTAAGATATTAATGAGAAAGTTTGTTATAGAATAAAATGGCTTTATTTGAATTAATTAATTTTACTCCAATAGGCCGTTAAGAAATGTCCTTTCACTTTAGTAACCATAATGGTAACTTTCTAGAGGTAGTGGAAAATCACTTTTCTGCTTCCCTTTCGGCGAAGAAATGGCTTTGGAGTGTTCTCTAATCGAAAATTTGTTGCAGAAGAATTTTAGCTCGTTAAGATGCTAAAATAGAATGTCTTGACTTCATCAGCTTTCTTTATGCCATGGATCACTCATGGGATTGATTATTCTTTAAATTTCTTCCATAAAATGATTTTACGGAAAGGGTACTCCGCAGGTCGAACCCCGCCTGTTGGAGTAGTGGAGAAGCCATTTTTCACTTTTCTGCCAGTAGGCTTGCATCTTGAATTCTTCCTCATTCAATCATTCCTTTTGCTTGAAATAGATTTAATCTAAATGCCTAAAGTTTCCTTATTCCCAAATCTTTCATTTTCAACCTTCCTTGACCTCTGATAATTTGAATTATGTTAGTTGCAGAAAACGCACTCCGCGGGTGATTTTCCACCAAGGAGAAGCTCAGAACCAATTTTCTATCAATGCTAAAAAGGGAATAATTAAGGAAAAATACTTCAACTGCAAGTAAAACCAATGTTAGAATCCTTCAAAACATGACCTTTACCAGATTTGGGAACTTAACCTACCCATTGAAACACGATCTCGGATACAAATTCTCTCTGGCTCACAAAGGAGAAGGAAGATTAGGGCAATCCGATAAAGGCCTCCTAACCTAAGGGGATGCTAGACTTAGACTCAGTACTTACACGAAGCTTTCAAGACCACTACTACACATTAAACATCCACTTTGTCTCAAGGGTATGCAGACCTCAGAAAAGAATTAGGTTTTTGATAATTTTGACAACATGAAAGGGTAAAAGGAAAACCCACTACAAGACAACGCAAACCCATTATTCTACGAGAAAACATGTTGTTTTTCAAATTCAGTATTATAGAATGTAGTAGGTGCAATCCCACTTTATGTCAAATAAAACCCGTTGGGTGATAGATAAGTAAGACAAATTCATGTAAAAGATATCACGTGTTGTGTCCCGTTGATTAAGACTTTCATCTCAAAGATATAATTTTTCCATAATCCATCATATAGTAAGATTTTTTTTTGGAATTAATTGTTTTTTCTTCTTTTTTTGCATCAACATTTCATATCACTTTCTATAATCCATGTCAGGATGAGAAAGAGATGAAGGAGCTGAATGATCTCCTTCAACTCTTTCTCATTGTGATGATGGATCAAAGAGTGTGATCTGAAACATTGATGCAAAATAAAATAAAAACACAGTCAATTCCATAAACAACAAATTAATTTCATCTCAATCACATATTTATATATCGATTTGGAAAAGCTTGGCCTTAGCCCATTATCTCTTGGGTCATTCTTTCTCACTAGCCTTACTAAAGCTACTCAAGAGACATGCCCTCTAAAAGATAAAACAAGTATCTCTTACACCTAAGATCCACTAAGGCGAAGGGAGAGGATACACTTTAAAAAAAAAAATCTTTGGAACTATTCTAAACAAAACGTGCACTAGCATCAAACACATCAAGCACTTGTTCTTTTTAAAGCCCAAACCAAGTTTCTATTTAAAGAAAACACACAAAATAAAGTGCATGTTGTATTTTAAACCCAAAATACTTTGTGTAATTATTTGCAAAAGAAACCCCTCTTTGGCGAAACCTACAAAGAAATCATTAGAAGTTTGAGAAATTGGGGCCTTCTACACAAAATTTCCAAAACTAGTTAGTAAAAGCCAATTAATAGAACAAGGGTTAGCATGTTGGCAAGTGGTTCATTCAGGAGTGTTATGGAAAAATTTAGGGTTTTCATTTATGGAAACACATATGGTATGGATGGTCACCTAGAGTGAAACACAGTTTTGGAGTTAAGGATTGCAAAATGACTAAGTACAGAAAGCAGAATTACAGAGTATAGCAGTACAATTTTGGTCAGCGAAGATAGTATATGAAAAATGGAGAAATGTGAGCTTAGGATAAGCTATTTTGGGATATGTATGACCTTCTATTAAGGTCTCTTGAGTTTTGGTATTGATCGCAGTAAGATACAGATAGTTGAAGACATGCAAAGATAGAGTAACATCGATACAAGGCAGATGAACAGTCGTGATGATTGAGGGAGTATAACACAAAGTCCAAACGTGTTGTGTTGGATTTGGATTGTGGATTACCTATGTTTTGATCATGTATGGTCACTGACTTGGTAATTACTTTTTGTATAAGTATTAATTCTATTTTTTTATGTAATTGGAAACCAACTTGGTAATATATATATATATATATGTGTGTGTGTGTGTGTGTGTGTGTGTGAAGAGATTTTGAGAAGCAAAGAGTGTGGCGAATGAGTATATGTGAGATTGTATATGAATGCATTATGATGTCAGAATTAGATAGATGGTGATGCAATCTATAAATGGAACTACCTAAGCATAACAAATTCTTGTATTTTTCATTCTTGATAAATCATTGTAATAGAATCATATTTCTGTTTGTATGAGAAACAAGCTCAGTATACCTTTAACGGATTTTTGCATTCCTCTACCAAGGAAATGTGCTAATGTAATATTCAACTCATAATAGGGCTAGGTCTCCTAACAGGGACATAATAATTTTAGTACATGTTTGTGGGTACCATCCCTGCTGGGGTTTTACCTTGGCCAGGGTTTCCTCAACAAAAAATTCATGGTGTTATGAGTTATGTGTTGTGTGATTATGTTCTTTTCATTCAGCCAGTATTTATCAGGTTAATCTATAAATTAATTGGTTCATGTTTAAAGTGTTGTAATACTTATTCACCCCCCCCTCTTAGTATTACTTAATCCTAACAATTGGTATCGGAGTTTTTAGCCCTTCAAGAGAAAGCTTAGAAGCTTAAGGGAGATCAATATGGATTCTGAAAGTTTGGAGGAAAAATTTGAAGTAGCATTCGAAGACCTTGATAAGGCTAAAGAAGAGAATGGTGACTTGAAATTCAAATTAAGAAGAGTGGAGGGACTCATTAAAAAAATAAAAGAACAACTTGAACTTTCTAGAAGTCAAAGAAAAGATCTTATGGATAAGATAAAAGAGGATTCAGACAATGATACTTCAGATCAGATAAAATAGCTTGAAGAAGAGAAAGATACTTTGAAGCTTAATCATGAAACTACTTCCTTTCATATGGCTAATGAGATTCAACACGAAAAGGATGCTAGAAACAAAATTGAAGAAACCTTAAAGGATGCTAATATTCAAATGGGACAAATGAAGACTAAACTTGATCACTACAAGAACAAGTATCTAGAATTAGAGAAATATAATCAGGTCATAAAAGGAGAACTTATTAAGGCTAAGAAACTTCACATGCGCAGTGACTTGATTGATGAACAAAGAGATAGACAGAAACCTAAAGTAGATATGACTGGAGTTGGCTTCAATGAAGCCAAATGTTCAAAGACTCAGGAAGAAAAATCAGAAATAAAAATTGATGGAGAAAGTTCTACTCTTGAAGAAACTAAAGATCAGATCAGACCCTTAAGAGGTAGATTTTTTGGATGTAACAAGATTGGACACATGAAGAGGTACTGCAAAAGTAAAATTCCTTACATATATTTTGATGGCTATTGCAACAATTGTCATGCATATGGACATAAGAAAGAAAAATGCAGGTGTGTATACAGAATCCTTCAATCTGTTGGGAGCAAGCTCAAACATGCAACATTAGCTGGTTAGAACATATCATGACAAGAAAAGCATGCAAGTTGGGACATATCATGACAAGAAAAGCATGCAAGTTGGGACATATCATGAAAAGAAAAGTATGCAAGAGATTAAGCTAACAACAAAGAAACCAAATAACATCAGATTAAGCTAAAAATGAGTAAATGAATTACACCCTAATCTACTCATTTTGATTTGCTTATTTGGATTGCATGTGGGTGTGCTCTCTCAAACACACAATTTTTTATGGATCCCAATGATGCAAGAAACACTATAATCAAGAAGAATTCAAGAACTAG
>MU224239.1:191420-201736 GCA_018584345.1 Thuja plicata
AAATACATTAGAATAGTGTTTAAACTATTGGTAAATGAAACTATTTAATTGATTTAAATTAAATAGTTAGAGGAATAAGAGGGAAATTAATATTAATAATAATATTAATATTTTTGGACGTCTACAGCAGGAAACCTGATCAATCAAGAATCAAACAAGATTACATTAGGGAAGAAACAACAACTAAGATCACATGTTATAAATGCAATAACTTTGGGCACATTGCAAAGTATTGTAAGTTGCAGGTTAATCATAACAAACCCACTCCTACATGCTACAAATTTCATAATCTAGGACACATTGTGAAGTTTTGCAGATACAATATAACTGATAATAGAAGAGGACCACTGCCTATGGTTATAAAGTAGAACGTTGGTGATACTGGTAAGAGTCTTGCAGAATATATGGATGAATTCAAGAGTCATTTCAAAAAACTAGAAGATGAAAACAATGGTAAGGTATGGAAGGTAAAAGAAACAAGTGAGGTATTGGTTCAGGGAGAGTCAGTAGATGCTACTGAGCCTTCGCCTGATGCTAACATTACTACATCAACCTAGATGGCCAAGCACAGCCTTAGGGGGAGCATTGGAAGAAAATATCAGAAATATATCCAGCCCCTGATTATGCAGAGTAAGATCTTCTGAGCTTAGGGAGAGTATGTGGAGATGTTGTGGAATGTATATTTGTGATCACATGGTTTTACAAATCTTTATGCTGTGATCACCAGATTGATAATCTATTGGATCATGTGCAGAGATGAGTTTATTGGGAACTGTGTCATTTCTTTACACAATAAAGTATAAGGTCAATTGAAAGAACTTATTTATACATCATTCGAAGAACATAGCCTAAAAGAAGCAAAGAAGCAAGTGTGTAGATGATTTGATCGAAGCAAAAATTCACAAATCAACAGAAAAAAGGTATTTATATCTTTTTTGAATATTTGGTTATGGATAATTCGTTGATTTTTGATGTCACTGAAAGGCCTAGGTATAATTTTAAGAAACACCCATACAAATCAACTAAGGATAATCCCAAAGGTGCATTTTTTCAAACACCCTATGACATTCTATATGTCGAAGACATTAGGGCTTATATTAACTATAAGTATGAGTCGATGGGTGACTATGAGATCTATAAAGAGATGAAAGACATGATTGGAGAAGATGGAAAGATGAAAGATGAGTTCGCACATCTTGGGAACCTTAGTATCATGTCGATAACTGAAATTTATGAATTCGACGAAGAGGAATGGATTAAGATCATTTTGAGCAGAGTTCATGATCAGTTCATTTGGCTTGGAGATCAGCGTGTAAATATTTGTAGTGACTTAATTCATGGTATAACATGATTGAATAACTTTGGTGTTATTCCTATTGCAGAGAAGAACACAAAGAAAATGGTGGAAACCCTAACGCATTTGAAATGGGATAAGAGAACGATGACAGATAATGATATATTTAAACAAGATGTTAGATTGATTTCAATGATTTTAGGTTATAAACTTCATTAAAACATCCAACCTAACTCATTATTAGCAGGAATGATTTTGATGGCATATAAAATGTTTAAAGAAAATGTTAAGTTTAACCTTTGTGAAGTACTTGCACAATAGTTTTCGGAGAATGTGAGGCAAATAAAGAAAGATAGGACTAAGGCATTCGGGTTTGGGTCTCTATTAATACATATGTATATACATATTGTGCATAAATTCCTTGGTATGCATCCTAGATCTTGGAAGGACACTGAACCCACTGGAATACAGATCACACAAAGCTATAGAAGGCATAATAGTACATGGGTTGATGGTGAGTTATTTGCGATGATCAAAATCTTTTAGAGATAGATGAAGGAAAGAGAGAGGATTCATGAAGCATTGGTAGAGAAGTACAACAATTCAATTTGTTTCATGGTTGAAAATTATTGTGTTTTCTTTAAGGCGGTGCAACCTAAGAAGAAGTGGTGTTATCCTCTGGGATATGAATTCATTTCTGAGGTCTTGACTATGCAAGTTGAACACATTCTATCCTTAGAAATTGATCCATCTGAAGAAAGATGGGGTACCTATGAAGAGAAGTCAGCAAAGATAAGGGAAGAACATGCTAGAGGTATAAGTAAGAGGAAAGTAGAAAACTTTATAGATGATCTAGCAGATAAGGCTAGTATAAAAAAAGAGGAGATGAAAGAGGTAAGAGGGAAGATGACAGAAAGATATTATGGGTTGGGGAGCACTGCTCCTGCAGCCCTTCCATCTCCAAAAGTTGAGAAGGTAATCAGTCCACCCTCTACTGTGATTGATATATCTGAGACTACACCTGCACCACTAAATAGAACACCATAGAAAGAGAAACCTATGGAATTGCTGAGAAGGAACACAAGGTCCACCAAATAGGACTCTCCACCTAAGAAACAGAGGGCAGAAGATGAAGATAAGGGAGAAGAGAAGAAAGGAGAAAAGAATGAAGTAGAAGAAAAGAAAGTAGAAAAGAAGAGCACTAATGTGAAATAACTCTAGAAACCTGACATGAAAATACTGGAGAAAAGAATAGTTGCGAAGGGAAATATTATCTCATTGATCAGATACATGAGAGGTGTGATACATTAGATAATTTTTTTATTGAAGACATGGTAATAAATTATTTGCTTGCTTTTAAGAAGAACTTATTAGAAGTTGAAGGCAATATACCTAAATAACTTTATGAGAAATTGGAAATAAGGAAGCAGTTAGCACAGATAGAAGATGAAGCAATCATAGTACAAGTAGTTGAAAATATGTTACCTTTTGTTTCAGTTAAGGAAATGGAAAAGATATTATAACATTTAAAACATTTGCTGAGAACTAAGTCAAGATTGGTAAAGATAATGGGGAGAAGATATGGTGAAGTGATTGAGGAAACACATAAGGTTGTGGATAAGGTTCTAATGGATACTGAACCTGAGAAGTTATCACTACCAAAGGCTAGTAAGCCTAAAACTATGGAATGAGGTGAGTCATCAAGGATGGAAAAAATAAGTCTTGATAAATCAATGGATGAATATACTAGTGAATTTGTGAGTACTGTGAAGCAACCAGATTTCTTTGTTTTTGGTGTGCATGTGTCTTTGGACACCTCGCAGGATGATAGTCATCCTTTTGAGAAGGATAACAACATAGAAGGAAACATTGTTCCAGAAATGGAAGAGAAAGAAGAACAGAAATTGAGCGAAGTTGAAGCAGTGAAGGAAATAATGATTAAAGTTGAAGAGAAAAAGGAAACTAATGCATATATTTCTTCATCTTTATTGTTGGAAAGTGGAGATAAGAATCTAAACACTGATTTTGAGAGTATGTATGAAGATGAGTTGATGAAGCTATCGTTCATCACATTTACTAAAGCGAAAGAGAGATTTGAGCATAAAGATGAGAAGAAGACAAGGGCAATGGAAAGAGAAGTTGATACTGTCAACAAACTCCTACCTATACCTTTTTATTTCCCATCAAAGGACAGTGCAGAGAACTTGAACAAAGTATTGGATGACTTTGATAGTCACTATGAGTCCTTGGAGAAGATCAGTAAAGAGAAAGCAGAGAAGAAGTACCTGTTGGGATAATGGAAAGGGTGTGTATTGAGAGGGGAGGGGTGAATCAATACCCTTAAAAACTTTTAATCAATTCTTTGTAACCACTGTTCTGTATTAAATGACTGAGTAGATTGCATACACCAAATATATAGTATCACTGCTGAAATGTAAATTCATGTAAAATAAAAAATACACATACATGAAATTAAGTACTCATGACACTAGTATCTTGGTATCGCAGAAAACCCTTGTTAGAAGGTAAAAACTGCAGTGGGGATGAGACCCACAAAACTTCACTACTGCAGAAAATAAAGTAGCATGTTAAAGCTTACAAAGAATTATCACTTTTGATGATCTTACCATGTTAGGAGTAACAATGAGATCGATTAGATCTACCTCGTGTAAGGATTTTGAAAAACAAGTTATGTGTGCACTCGGTTAAGAGATTTACAATAAGACGGTTAAGTCTACTTTGTCAAGAGATTTTGGGGGTCTGTTACAATTGTTAGAGAGTAATAGAAATTTGATCTAAAATGTATACAATCTCAATATTGCCGATACAGATCCATTAAATGCATACAAAACATATCACCTTAATGTGAATGATAATACCTTCTGCTTTGTTCTACTCGATAGCCTTGCCTTAGTTCCAAAAACTTATTTCTTCTATGTAGTCTCTATCCTTGAAATCCCTTGTCTAATCTTTGATGTCTATAGTATGGTGGCTACTTGATCATTTCTTGATCAATATACATTACAAAATTTTACATCTATACATTTATATATCAAACGATATGACCTAATTAGGGCTTTACAATTACATCCTTACCCTAAGATCAATGGTGTACATAATTTACCTTGATCATCTAATATAGGAGACATAAATAATTAATGTTGTATATCCATAATTAATGTTCTCCTTGATCGTGTAAACCATTATCTTGGTTGGAAAAAAAGTTGTTACATAGAATGATGTGCCATAACAAACTTTTATGTGGCCTCAACTCCACTTGGTTATAGTTGTCTCTCGGTGCTCGATGTAGTTTGTGTATCTCAGTTATACTATTTGTTCAGTTTATACTATGTACACTAGTATAATTGGCACCTATTTTCGACAAAAATTGGTTGAATTTTCTACCACGATTGGTCGAATGATCCACAAATGGTCTTGTCACTATTTTTCTAGTCAAAATTTTGACACATCATTGTTAAGGTCGAATGTTCTACCCTAATCTTGGTCAAAAGTGGCATCTATAATTGGCAAGTTTATTCGTCAAACTTTTGACCAATGTCGGTCGAAATGTTTGGTCCATCTGACCAGGATGCCAAACCCATGACGCTAAAGTTTGGCACAGAATGGTTGATATGTAGACCAGTCTTGGTGAGGGTTTCAACCATAGTTAGTCAAAATTTCAACCAATATGGAATGTTAAAAAAAAACACCTGAAGATAAATTTCCAAAGTAATCACCAACAACATCTTGGTCAGTGATTAGTCTAGATATTTATCTTCAGGTGTTACTTTGCATTAATTAGCCGATTAGGCTATTCTCCTTGGACCATCCTTCGCCTGTAAATCGTCACTTCGAACAAAATGATTTGTTCAGCAACCAGATGAATTTTGTCACCGATTATTTTTCCTCCATTGTGATGATTGACACTCAGATGCTTGCAAAACATATCCATTTACAAATGACCACGTGGTGATTCAGCGGTAAGTGATCAACTTCCATCTTGAGTTTTTGACATGGAGCAGTTGAGCTGTTTGCAGAACACAAAGAAGCTTGCATATACCTAAGATGCTTGTGATGACAACTGGATCATTCCATGGTTGCTTCCCATGATTTTCCTAGATATCATGGTATAGGAAAAACTTATCCATATGCAAATGACCACCTGGGATTTGCTATATAATGGATCATATTCTTGTATTTTGGTGTTTTGTTTGAAAACAAGGCATGCAAAACGAGTTCTATCTGAAGCTGTTGGATTTGGTGGATAGGCAATGGTACTAAATTTGTTTTGGGATATTTACCAATCTCAAATCCATTTATCTCTTTGCAAATCCTAATTCCAATAGCAAGGGAAACATGATCTCTCAGTTGTTAGTGCTCTCACAGAGGGGAGACAACATTGTCTTCTGAGACTGTAAGTGTTTTGATCATCTTATCATAAGTTTTAAAATTACGTCGTGCATCTATTTATCTAATTTTTTTTTATGTGATCTCAGAGAGTTAGCCAGGGTAAGCAATTCTCCTCCGCTATCATAGTCAATGCAGGGATTCTTCTCTTCCCATTCTAGGTATTGAGGATACAAAGGGTGGAAACAAACACGCAACCCCATCTTTGGAAGAATCAGGTAGGAGTCTATATTTTTCATTATTTCATGCACTGTGTAGAATCTAAGTGTGAGTATTGTTTCAGTGACTTGCATATTTATATGTGATTTTTTGTTGGAATTTTTTTGAAACGGGTATATTTTGTGATAGTTTAGGGATGGCCTCCAACAAAGAAGAAACTCATGGAAAGATGGCTTGTTGGGAACCAACTGTCAATTCCCACCAGGCAGGAACTTCACATATCAGTTTCAGGTGAAGGATCAGATAGGGAACTATTTCTATTTCCCTTCTATGTATATGAAAAAGCAGCATGTGGGTGAGTTATGTTTGAAATTTGGAAGCATAGACAAAGCATGTCTACTGTTTGACAAAATGTGTGAAAGATATCTTAGAGATTGTGTTTGGAGGTGTTGATGTTAACCACTTCAATGGAAACCATACTTATGTTCCTGTTACAAGAAAAGGGCATTTCTAGGTATGGTTTACAAATATGGCTGACTGTACTCTTTTAGTAGACTATCTTCAGGATGTATATCATTCCACTTTTCTAATTTATTATTGTAATTTGTATAAGTTTGATATGGGAGACTTTCTTATTGACATACTACCACACTTGATATATGTAATGATGTGAAATTGAAATTGAGATGAGCAGTGAATAGGATTGGCACTGTATGTCAAATCAACTTTTTCAATTGCACTCATGTAGATGATTGTAACTTTTGCATTTATTTTCTACAGTTTTTATGTCTTCGTAAAATTTATTTGTTCATCTCCATGGATTGTCTTTGAATACTTAATAATGTATTTGTTTTGATGGTGCATGTTTAAGGAATAGATTTGCATGAACTTTGTTCTTTACCTCAATCTAGCTTACGCCTGGCTCCTTTCTCACTCCCCTGTCTTTCATCAGTTTTCTCACATCTGCAGCATGATCCCACCTCCCTGCTTCAGCATATATGTTTGGTAGCAACACATAAGTTTCGGGGTCATTTGGTTTTATCTTCCAAATACAATTTGTAGCATGCTTTCCTAGCTGAATATTACTATGGTCTCTGCTAGCACCGAGTAACGTGCACCCAAACAACTAATAAAAAATAGACAATAAAACAAAAAACCTCCAATTGCATCCTAATCACAAACCAGTAAATAATCAGAAATTTTGAAATCAGATATTTTCTGATTCTATCTTACTAGATCGGTGTATATGCTTTTTACCAACAACAATAAGCAAGAAGAACTGGCATGGAGCTCTTGATTTAGATTAGACCAAAAATTAACACAAGTGCATATAATTATTTTCTCACTATTTGATGTGTATAAAAAAAATTAACACCAGTGTAAATAATTCTTTTCTCAATGTTTGATGTGTATAAATTTTCCAAAATATGAGCAGTGAAGCCAGAAAAACTTCCCTGAATAGATCACTGAGTTCGTTAATATGTAATGTAGAACCGTACATTTTGTGAAAAAAATAATCAACTTGACTAAGAGCTATTTCATGTTAACCAAGTAAGAGGTTTCATGATATAATGCAATCTGAAAACAACAAAATTGGTTGTATGTTTCATAACATTTTAATGGCCCCACTTTAAGAATAACCATGTGGAGCATTTTAGTCATACGATTCAGAGTCCTACTCATGGACCCACTTTATGAGGGAAAAATTGTATCAATTTCCCTCTGACAACTGTCTCCTGAAGGTGGCCCAAAATAGAACTCTGAACTTAAGGGCTGAAAGCATCCTATAATAAGCCATCAAAATCTCAGTTTCAATTTTTTAATAAAACAATATCAATTGGTTTAGATCCTCACGACAGTCCACCATTGCCGAGCACAAATATTTAATATATTATGCTCAATGTTGATTCAACAAATAAATACATATATAAAAAAGACTGCATATATAAAAAAGGATAAAATAATTTTTTTTTATATTAATAAGCTCTCCTTCCTTATCCAGATGTCCAGTACGTCCAGGCTCAAACAACACATCATTTATAGTAGATCAAGGTAAGCCAAACTCTGAAATTACAAGAAAATATAGTATTTATAGCCCTATCATAGATTGAAAACTTTGTAACTGTCGATGTCATATATTTTTTATGCAGGGAAAACTTATCATTTCCGCATTTCCAATGTGGGTTTGGCAAGTTCCCTCAATTTTAGGATTTAGGGGGCATAAAATGAAGCTTGTGGAAGTAGAAGGTTCCCACACAGTTCAAAACACATATGAATCTCTAGATATTCATTTGGGTCAGTCCTACTCCATTTTGGTGACTGTGGATTAGCCTCCTGAGGGCTACTACATTGTTGCATCCACATGGTTTACATCCACCGCACTAACCTCCATTGGCTTTCTCAATTACAGTAATTCACAAACCCCTCCTTCCAGACCTTTGCCCTGGGGCCCAACTATGAAGTTGATTTGTCCTTGAACTAGGCAAGATCCATCAGGTATGCAATGCTTATAAGCATCAAGTTCATCTTCTTAATCTTTTTTTTATCTCAAAACTTGCTTTCCTAGGGTAGTTAATATGAATACTGTTAGATTTTAGGTCAGTCTGTTCTCATGTGTTGAAGTAGTGTACATTTTATGAGATTTATGATTATTGTTATAACTCATGTGCATATGGAACCTTACTGCAAGTGACCCTCAGCCCAATCCACAGGGATCTTACCACTATGGAAACATAACTACCTCAAGAACCATCAGACTTGCAAACTCTGCTCCTATGATCAATGGGAAGCATAGATATGTTGTAAACAGTATTTCATTCAACCCACCTGATACCCCTTTGAAGTTGGCTAAACACTTCAAACTACAGGGTTTCTTCAGCTTGGGTTCCATTTCAAATAATCCCACGGGCGGAGGTGGCTACTTGCATACATTTGTTATGGTTGCAGATTTCAGAGCCTTCATTGAAATTGTGTTTCAAACAATGAAGACACGATTCAATCATGGTATTTAGATAACTATTCATTCTTTGTTGCTAGGTAAGAATAAATTTAAATATTAATTTAATCTAAGCTTATTCAAAAAAGTATGTGGATTTGTCCCTTCCTCAGAGTGGAAGTAATGTAATGTAAGTGAAAATGAATCTAGATTCAATGATAAGATTGCCCATTTATCTAATTTCATTAGCACGAACATAAATGTTTTGATGGATTGCCTTAAACGCAGTTGATTTTGGTCATGGAAATTGTAAAACAGCTTGTAAATGTAGGTAAAAATAGATAAAATCATGTTATTTTGGGTTGTGTAAAACAATCTGCGATGACTTGTAATTGAGAATACAAAATTAGGAAGTAATTATTTCAACGATGGAAACAACGCTTTAGAAAATGTATAAGAGTAAACATAATGCATTATTTTAATTTGTTTTCATAATTATGTGTTCAAATATTGCAAAAAAGACATCAATAGTTCAAGGAGAAAGAGTGAGTGGGCAAGCGAGAGTGATCAAATGGAAGAAATTTAAATTTATCCATGCATGCATAATGTTCCATCCCTGGAATGATTCCATAGTGTTCTCTCATCCTATCAAAGTATTGACGACCTTCTACCACTAGCCCAGAATGATTGCAAGCAGATAGAATGGAAAGAAAGGAAATGCCATCTGGTTTCATGCTAGACATTAGAATCTGAGAGAATAGCATGACAACATCTTCACCTTTACTCTGCATCCCATAACTTGCATTCGATCAAATACTTTGCGAACAAGTCTGATACTTAACTTGTATGATATTTTATATACATTATTATCAGTGAAACCCTTGCACCCTAGTGGTGCAAGTGCTAGTATATATTATTACATGATTTATTATTGTAATCCCCCTCTGACTTCAACATCTATAAAATGAAACTATAAAGCTTATTACGATGTTCAAATAACCAACATGACTTGCAACTGCATACCTGAATTTTTCTTTCTTGCCTATGTATTTGATGCAGATGTAGTGGTTGGTGACCTCATTGATCATGTCTGACAGTAATCTATCTCCCATTGTAACAACTTCTTACTTCCAAAGCCCCTTAAGGACGCACCTTCTAGGCTACCCCAAGTGCCCCTAGTGCTTCCCAAACACCATATCTTCACTCAAGACTTCAAACTTCATTTTAACTTTGTAAATCATCTCCTTATGGCCTATCTACCATGTTCCATTGACCCATTAATTCTGGATAACCAATTCCTTACCCAACTCTCACATTTAGCCCTTAAAGCTAGTAGCCCACACCAGTCAGCATTTTTCCTTTTTCTCCAACATTCCCCAGACAACTAAGGAAAATAAAACATGATTCAGATACCCTTTTGGGATCTTTAAATCCTCCCCAAGATTTAGTATAGACTCCTTTGGACCATACCCAAGATCCAATACTCTTGTAACCCCCAAACTAGGCCTAATTCTCCTCATT
>MU224239.1:222181-252848 GCA_018584345.1 Thuja plicata
GTTAATACCTCTAAATTTAGCTAAGCATGCATATCATATATGTTGTCTGTCACTGACAATTCTGGGGTCGCAATCAGGTTCTTTTCCAATGTCACATGTTTTTCCATCATTACCAAATGTGGTAGTAATGTTGCATGTAGCTCGGTTACTTGTTCTCTGATTTGATCTTCTTCTTTCTTTAGGTCTAGTCTCAACCGCCGCTTCTGAAGTACCTTGGTGTAATGCATCTGCAATGCATGTTGCTCGGTTGATAGACTGTTTGCACTATCTTTTAGATCTTGATTGATCTTCGTTATCTTTTCACTAATCTCAGTAGTGAAGTGATCTAAAGTGCACAACTGTTGTAGAATTGTGATGGATTCAGATATGATAGTTTCTATTCCATTCAAAAATTCAGACAGAGTTACCTTGTGTACTTCCACTGCCTGGCTGATCTTCTTTGTGACCTTGTATTGTATCTTCTTCTAAGCTCTTTCTTCCAATTTCTACTCGGCATCAATGTCAAGTTTGTTAATGGCCTCGGTGAGTAGTGAAAGTTGATCAATTATGGGGGTGGATTCATTGATATCTAAGTTAGGGAAAAATTGTTGAATAATCTCCTTGGAGGCATTTAAGAATTGTGCATTCTTGTGTTCTTGCCGTAATTTGTCCCGTGCTACTTTCCTGGTGCATAATTCACCATATTTCTTCAATGTTTCTGGATCGAGTGTCCTTGGATCCCATGCTAAAATCTCTATGATTTCATCTAAAGTAACTTTGTTCTTGTTTCCTTTCTTCTTCTTCTTCTTTTTCTTGCCTTGGACACTAGATGAAGGAGATAAAGTTAATGCTAATTGATCCTTTTGCTCAGGTTCAGGCTTTTCCTGCATGATACTTGGTGTGATAACTTGGTGAGGTGCTTCGGTAACTGACTTAGTATCTATAGTATAAGTATCTACTCTATTATCTGTGTTGTTTATATTACATTCACCTTTCGCTTCTGCATCAGTGGTATCTTTTTGTGCATCACCTCCTGTTGTTCCACCACTATGCTTAGTTTGTGTACCTTGTTGATCACCCTTGTCTTCATTTGTATGTGTAACCTGCTCGGGTGTCTTATTATGTGCTTCACTCTCTATTTCAATGGATTGTACTAAAATAGGTAGTTGTCCTAGTACATTCACTCATATGACCTATGTTGTGTCTTGTTCATTCAGGGTCTCGGTTTCTCCGACTATCTCATCTTCCTTAGCTTTATCATTAAGATCATCTTCAGTTATGTCATTTATGGTGATCTCTGGGTGACTCATGTTAGTCAATAGTTGAGGAATTTCATCCAATATATTGTTAACTTCTACATCATCAACATCTATTGGTTCTGTGCTTGGTCAATCTTCCTCAGTGTCGACTTTGGATGCAATGTCTATATCTTCCTCTATATCTTGGATTTCCTTTGGTGGGTTCATTAGTTTATTCCATATATGTGTGCTCTCAATATATACTTCCTTTAGATTTCCTTGTAGAATATTTAGTGCTTGTACTTTCTTAGGAAATTTCTTGGCATATTATTGCATGATATCATTTATCTGTTCTACAGTGCAGTCATCTTTGATAAGACTAAGAGTTGACTCTCTCATCTATTTCTTAGTGTGAAGTGCATAGGACCATCTAGCTGATATCTTATCATATAACTCGGAAGGAAGGTAAGAAACAAATTCAAATGGAACTTGTTTGAAGTTGATCATCATACCTATGATTTCTTCTTCAAGTTTATCCTTGTTCTCGGTAGTCAGGTCAGAATATGCATGTATCTTTGGATGTCCTAATCGTCTGGTTGTTATGATTGCCTCTGCAATCTCGTCAATAGTCTCAGGTGTCTTATTCTTTACAACCTTGAATTGATCTGGATTTCCATCAGAATCATCCTTGTCATATTTTTTCCTTACATATCTTTTCCTTTGTCTCGGTACTGGATTCTCGGTAGTACCCTTCTGTTTTCTTGTTTGGTAAGTGAACTTTGGTGAGGGCCTGGTTATCTTTGCAATACCTTTCTTCAAAGGTTGGGAATCTGTAGTCACTGATTGTGATCGAATCTATTATGGAGACTTAGTCTTTGTTCTTTTACCCCTTTTGGCCTTAGGTGCCTTATCTTGTTCTTCATTTGATTCGGTGACATTAGTATTATGTTCGGGTTCATTATCTTGACCAAATGAGGTCTTCTCCTAGGTATTATCTACAGATTTGTCTAATTCTGCATCTGTTATAGCAAATTTTCTCTTCAATGTCTTCACAATCTTTGTCTTTTTCCTGCTCATCTTTTTTACTTGTAGACCTATAGATATCCAGGTCTGGGATTCATCAAATATGCCAAATCTCATGGAAGATTTGGCAAAAGGCTTATTCAACAATTTTTCAATGGCCTCAGATGCAATATCAATATCTAATTCATATTCTAATGGAGGAAGCCCTGTTGTCCTCAGTTGTACTACCTTGATTAGAGTACTATCAGTGTCTACTACAAAACATATATCATATTTGTACTTATCTACCAATTGTAGTGGAATTCTAGTCCTCTTTTCCATCCTAACCTTAAACTTCTCAAAATAGTCATTCATGACTGGTTCAAAATTTGTTCCTAGGCTTGTAATCATATCACTGATTTGCAATGTAATTGGTTGGTTGGAATTCCATTTAACTGTACCGATGGATGGAAAGAAATTTTGTAGGTAGAAGAATGTGCATCGTAGTAGGGAACCAAACTTACATGTATTTGACTATGTTGATCTGATGGTCTTCATATTTTTTTCAAATTGCCTCTGGAATAGCTTAGATAGATCATATTGTACTCCTTTCTTAACAATCATATAGGCTATGTCAACAACTCCATAAGAAACGATGTTCAATCTGCTGGACTGGAACATGTTGTAGCCAATGACATATGCACCGAACCTCATTTCAGGATCACCGATGTAATTGATCTTCATACCTCTACTGTCCCATTTGGCTCCTGTTAGCTTCTCTATTTCGATTCTCAGTGGGCGCCTTAGGGCTTTGGATTTATCACATATGGGATACCCTGTCACGACATGAATAGCATCCTTTGTTATCTTTTTGGGCTCATCCAGCCAGAGCTTTCCTTCATGTACTCTATCCAGAACAATGTGGATCCACTCAGTCTTAAATACATTTGGGAAATTTAGGGCATTGGTTAACCCTTTAACCTCCAGATGTTAATGATTTTCTTTCAATTTTTCATCTGTGCATAGTGATTGATAAGTCGACATGATTTCAAAATCCCCGATTTCACCTAATTTGTAGTGAATGTAGGCATGCACATTTTGGACTAACAAAACCCTAGGCGGGATTGATGAAAATGCACCTTTGTCATCTGGTTGGGCTGCAACCCGTGGATGAATCTTATAATGCGACTATGTGCAACTTGAGTTCTTTACCAAAATAATCTTTTTATCCTTCTCCATCTTGGCTTTCATAGTTTGAGATGTCGATGCCATGATTTCTGGTTTAGGGCTTGTGTGAAGTGTTTGAATGACTCAAGTAAAGAAGAATGTGCAATGACTAACCTCAGTATGCTTGGAATGTGCTTGAATCTTTGTACAATGCTCGAAAATACTCTGGTGCAACTTTGCTCCATTTTCTTTGTTCTTCTTTGTGATCGCGGTGTGAAAAAATGAGTTCACGTCAATCAAATTTATAGAAAATGACTTAGGGCAGTGCAATAAATTCTCTTCACCAACCACTTGGTGAACAAACATTATGCTCAATTAATACTAAAAATGTTTCAGCTCGGTGAGTATACCATATATTCGGTTACCATAGCAACTCGGTTGTCTCTTCACATTTTCACCGTCTGACAGTTCTAACTTGGTACATATTAACCAAATCAACAAATCAAAGTAATCAAAAGTATAATACCATAGTGCATCTCAATTCATGCTAATTTGGCATATGCGCAATGAATATAGGAACTGATGTAAGATAAAGCTTTGCAAAACATAGTTCCTTACCTACTTATATTGCTCAGTTGGAGACGGTGGAGCCACCCTATCCATTAGATGAGGTGTCACCGACTATTGTTCTTGGTCCTTCATTATCATTTGATGCTCTTCTCCACATTTGATTTCTAATCCTCACAATTTCATCAATTGTATTGCCATTACCATAACTATTTATTCAGTCTACACAATCTCTACTTAAGTGATTAACTTTGTGACACTGAGAACATGTCATTCCAAAGTTTGACCAATTCCTAGACTTGGTCCACCATTGTCTCATACAATTTTCTTCTATATTCCCATATTTTCCACATACTGTACAACTACTCCAAGTATTATAATCCCATGCATAAGCATTACCTTGTCTGCTTAGTTGATTTACCTTTTCTTGTCCTTTAGGCTTCCATATTTGCTTTGTGTTCTTTCCACATGCTTGTGATGTATGACCATGCATGTTGCAATTTTGGTAGTAGTTATCCATGTATGGTTTCTTCTGTGGTTTGTTAAACTTGGATCTATAGTCATGTGCTTGATGTCCATGCTTATTACAATTATAGCAAATACCATTAAATTTAGGAGTGTTTCTAGGAATAGCTTTTGTTTTTCTTTTGCAAACATTTTATGCATGGCCTGGTTTTCCACAGTGATGGAAAGAGGGCTTCTTAGGCTTCAGACTTGAGTATACATTACTTTGTTCAGCTTTATTTGAGGATTCTCCTTGCTCAGTATACCTTAATCTGGTATTGTTGTTCAGTCTTCTTTGATAGTTCAGAAATTCATCCACTCTCTTAGTGCTTTCTTTAGATCTCTTAATCACTTCATTATGTTGTTGTAAAATATTCAATTCATTTCTTAGATTTTCATTTTCTTTTCTCAATACACCAATATCTTCTATTCTTCTTGCAAGTTCAGTATTCACTCAGTTTACTTCATGATTCATAGCAACCACTTGATTGGTGATCTCAAAGTAATGTTTAGTAAGTCTCAATATCTCAGTTTATTTCTCTTGTAACTTTTTAGTCATCTATCTTCTATCATCAACAACCATGTTTCTATCTTGTTTAGATTTCTTTGCATCATTCAAGACTTCAACCATTTTAACCATTTGTGTATCCTGTCCAATCTACAGTTCTTTCACTTGTTCAGTAAGTTGTTGATTTCTCTCAGATAGCTTTGATATGATTCCTTCAGATGCATCAGATATGCTACTAGATTCAGATCTAGATGTGTCAAATGGGTCATGAATCTCTTCTTCGTGATAATCAATCTCACTACAGCGAAGTACTATGTGCTTTCTCTTAATCAACATCTCCCTGAGTTTCTCTTTGGCTTCCTTGTACTATTCGACATAGATCTACAGTTGTAACTTCTTATTCTCAATAGTTTTATCAAGTGTATACCTTTCCATTGTAAGATCTTTTCTCTTCAATGATTAAACCTTCAAAACAAGAGAACTAGCTTTGATACCAATTGTTGGGATAATGGAAAGGGTGTGTACTGAGAGGGGATGGGTGAATTAGTACCCTTAAATTTTTTTAATCAATTCTTTTTAACCACTGTTTTGTATTAACCGATTGAGTAGATTGCATACACCAAACATATAGTATCACTGCTGAAATGTAAATGCATGTAAAATAAACAATACACATAATGAAATTAAGTACTCATGATACTAGTATTTTGGTATCACAGAAAAATCCTGTTAGAAGGTAAAAACTGTGGTGGGGATGAGACCCACAAAACTTCACTACTGCAGTAAATAAAGTAGCTTGTTAAAGCTTACAAAGAATGATCACTTTTGATGATCTTACCATGTTAGGAGTAACAATGAGATTGATTAGATCTACCTTGTGTGATGATTTTGCAACACAAGTTATGTGTGCACTAGGTTAAGAGATTTACAATAAGACGGTTAAGTCTACTTTGTTAAGAGATTTTGGGGGTCTATTACAATTGTTAGAGAGTAACAAAAATTTGATCTGAAACATATACAATCTGAATATTGTTGATACAGATCCATTAAGTTTATACAAAACATATCACCTTAATTTGAATGATAATACCTTCTTCTCTGTTCTCCTTGGTAGCCTTGCCTTAGTTCTAAAAACTGATTTTTTCTATGTAGTGTCTGTCCTTGAAATCCCTTGTCTAATCTATGATATCTATAGTATGGCGGCTACTTGATCATTTCTTGATCAACATACATTACAAAATTTGACATTTATACATTTATATATCAAACGATATGACCTAATTAGGGATTTACAATTACATCCTTACCCTAAGATCAACTGTGTACATAATTTACCTTGATAATCTAACATAGGAGACATAAATAGTTAATGTTGTACATCCATAATTAATGTTCTCCTCGATCGTGTAAATCGTCATCTAGGTTGGCAAAAAATTTGTTACATAGAATCATGTGCCATAACAAAATTTTATGTGGCCTTTGTTCCACTTGGTTATTGTTGTCTCTCAGTGTTCGGTGTAGTCTGTGTATCTCGGTTATACTGCTTGTTTGGTTTATACTGTGTAGCTCAGTGTTGTCCATTGCTTGGTAAAGTCTATCAACTCGGGTATCACTGTACTCGGATAACTTTGGGTGTGATCAGCGATCTTGGTTAACTTTGTACTTCGATGAATATACCAATTATCATGTTGTGACTTTGTTACTGTCTGTCCATTATGTCTGCTTGATAACTAATGACAACTTCAATGTGCAATTGGAGTAACAATACCTCGCAAAGAATTTGGAAGAAATATGCAAGTTTATCTCATGGGACTTGGGCATATTGAATAAAGCCATATCTGGGGCAAGGAGTTGTATATCACATGAAAGGAAGTTATACAGTTACTGTATAAATCCTGTTAGATATCTCAAAAGAATTGAGGCGATTATAGCAAAGGACATACTAACTTTGGACAAGATGATGGATAGTTGTGAGACCTCTTCACACTCTATATTGGAGTTAGATAGATAAGTGTCTAGGATATTGGACAAACTAAGTGTTTTGGATACATAGAAAGGGAGATTTGTAGGAATACTTGGTATGCTGAAGAGTTTAATCACTCCTAAGTTATAAATTCTTGAGACACATCTTTCTGACATGGAGAAGATAGTGCAAGCCCTCACAAAATACATGCCTAATGAGATAAAGGTAGCATATACATCTTTGTTTTCACTGAATGGGCTGATTCATGTGAGTCAGATACCGGTGAAGACTTGGTCAAAGGAAGTGAAGATCTTGGAGAGCTTATTCCAAGATGTATAAAAGACGGTATAATTTTTGGTAAGCAGTGGCACAATTTTGTTATGTATTCTACATTTTTGTATACCTTTTCCATTGATGTCAAAGGGGGAGAAGAGAAGATATGAAAAATGTACAGAGAAGATAGTGGAGAATAAAATATGTAAAGGATATAAAGAAGGACAATGTATATCTTTTTGGTATTGATACTTAGTCATTTTTCACTAAGTGTTGCCATCAATGCCAAAGGGAGAGATTGTTGGCAAGTGATTCATTCAGGAGTGTTATGGAACACTTTAGGGTTGTCATTTATGGAAACACATCTGGTATGGATGGTCTCTTAGAGTGAAACACAGTTTTGGAGTTAAGGATTGCAAAATGACTAAGTACAGAAAGAAGAATTACAGAGTATAGTGGTACAATTTTGGTCAGAAAATATAGTATATGATGAATGGAGACATGCGAGCTTAGGATAAGATATTTTGGGATATGTTTGAACTTTTATTAAGGTTGCTTGAGTTTTGGTGTTGATCACAGTAAGATACAGATAGTTGAAGACATGCGAAGACAGAGTAACGGTGATACAGGGCAGATAAAAAATTGCGATGATGGAGGGAGTATAACGCAAAGCCCAAATGTGCTATGTTGGATTTGGATTGTGGATTACCTATTTTTTGATAGTGTATGGTCACCGACTTGGTAATTATTTTTTGTATAAGTATTAAGTGTATTTTGTGATGTAATTGGAAGCCGACTGGGTATTGTATATATATATATATATATGAAGAGCTTTTGAGAAGCGAAGGGTGTGGAGAATGAGTATATGTCAGAATGTATATGGATGCATTGTGATGTCAGAATTAGATAGATGGTGATGCGAGATACAACTGGAACTACCTAAGCATAGCAGATGCTTGTATTGTTCATTCTTGATAAATCATTGTAACATAATCATATTTCTGATTGTATGAGCAGTGAGCTCAGTATACATTTAATAGGGTTTTGTATTCCTCTAACAAGGAAATGTGCTAATGTAATATTCAACTCCTAACAGGGCTAGGTCTCCTAACAAGGACACAATACTTTTGGTACATATTTGTGGGTACCATCCCCACCGGGGTTTTCCCTTGGCTAGGGTTTCCTCGACAACAAATTCATGGTGTTATGAGTTATATATTGTGTGTTTATGTTCTTTTCATTTCAATATTTATCTGGTTAAGTTGGAAATTAATTGGTTCATGTTATAAGTGTTGTAATACTGATTCACCCCCCCTCTCAGTATTACTTAATCCTAACATAGCAGATTAGTACCAAAATCCAAAAATAAAGTTTGGGAAAATGACAAAAATAGAGGAAAAGGAAATCTCGCCCCTTAGTAGGAAAATCCCACCAATTCCTAAACAAAATTCAATCATGTTAATACATAAAGCATTCCCATCTTTTCTCTAAAAATTAATTCTGACAGAAAATAAAAAGTGAGAAAAACATAGAACTAAATTGCACAGAGAAATCCCACCGATTGATAGTACAATCCTGCTAATCTACCTCTAGAGATAGAAATTTATACCTGCTACATATGAATTTGGATAATTAACTCTACCACTACAAAGAGCATTCCCTCCATTCCTTGAAGCAATCCCGTAGTTTCTTGAAATTTGGCAGAGTGCAAAATTTGCTTGTGCCAAAGCAAAAATCAACTTGGAACTTGTGTTTTTACTTACAAGAAACAATAAATATGCACAATCGACACTAAAAGAAACAATTAATTATTAGATTGACCCGTGAAGTTGGTCTCATAGGGTATGCCAAAAATGTGTGCAATAAAATGTGAGTAAATAAAAGACAATTAATCTAAGCTATACAAATGAAAGGAAACACTCAAGATTAGACATTAAAAAAAGCTAATAAAGAAAGAAAGAAATTAAAATAATGCAAAATCCAAGCGTCCTTTGTTGAGGATATGTCCTTTGGTTTGGTAGTTTGATATGTGTGCTCACAAGATCAACCTTAAAAAATGCCCAATGAGCTCCATGATTATGCAAATATGATGATGATGGATGCAAAAGATATTAAAAACTATGAATTTGATATACTAAAAGATGACGATATTATGGTAAAATGTATGAAAACTAAGTTGAAATGGATGCAAAAGTCAATGCAAATGAGTTAAATGATCTTGTGGATTCTAAAGATAGTTTGGAATTATGTAATTACTATGCATGGAAGTGAATTAATTATGAAGAAAAATGGAGAGATTAAATACGAGGGTGTAAAATGAAGGGTCTCTAAAATGCAACACTAGTCATCATAAATGACAAGTGGATGGGATGCTAGGTGTCCATTTTGGAGAGATGCCACTAAAAATGGAGGTTATATTCCTATTTAATAAAAATAGGAATGTGCACATGTTTGGAGGAGGTTAGGATAAGATTGGTTGTAGGAAAGTTTGAATGCATAAGGTTGGTTTGAACCTTGGGTTAGTTAGAGGGTTAGTTAGTGGGTTACCTATTAGATGGAGGTTAAGGGGATAAGGTTGGTTATGACCTTAGGTTAGTTAGTGGGTTAGGTTAGAGGATTTGGTTAAAGGGGAGTAAAAGTTAGGAGACATGTGTCAAAATTGAATTAATTAATTAAATTAATTCAGTCTTGGAGCATGGAGGAAGAAGATGAAATGAATAAAATAATTAAATAATTAAATTTGTTTATTTAATAGAAGAATAAAAGGGGAATTTAATTAATTGAGTGGGTTATGGTTTTCTACTAATTAATTAATAGGTTATAACTTAATTAATTAGATTATTTTAGCTAGGGGATAGCATCAATTAATTAAATAATACATAATTATTTAATTAATAAAAGTAACTAGGCTAACTAAACTCAACTAATGCAATTAATCAAATTTAGGTGTCTACACTAATTTCAAGGATCCAAGCCCCAAAATGAAGGATCTTAACTCAGACAACCACATACAAGGGCACAAAAACAAACAAAAAGACAAAAGACAAAATTTATAAACAAACTAAAAGGGGTTAGTACTAAAAACAAAACTCCAAATCAACTAGTTTAAGAGACCTTGATCAAGAAAATGTCCCAACCACTAGTATCATGTTTAAAAATCTATTGCAAGAGCACAAGTTGTCACATGGAAAGAGAAAGAGCATACACCAAGGAAAAGATATCACTCCATTATCTATCCCACTATAAAAGCTATGAGAGCCTGGAAAGAAAGAGATACACCATGAATCCAACAATGTAGCAAGTTTGTGTTATGTTAGGTGATCCATGGGAGAGAAGAGCAAGAAAAATTAGAAAGGATAACAAGATGTATTATGCTAGTTCCACTAATCCTAGAAGAGGGTGAAGGTGGAATTGGTAGTCTAGAAATATTTGTTATGCTAGTCAACTCTACCTTGAAAAATGATCTGCGCACAGGGCGACTTATCCTAAGGAAAACATTGTCTCCTTAGGGAATTTATTAAAAAGAGGGATCAATCCTACGGAAATAATAGTCACTATAGAGGTCCATAAAAAATATCATTCCTAAGGAAAGTATAGTCTCCTTAGGGATTTATGAAAATGACCATTCCTAAGGAAAGCATAATCTCCTTAGAGATTAATGAGAGAGATCAATCCTAGGAAAAGCATAGTCTCTTAGGGATCTATGAGAATGACTAGTCCTAAGGAAAACATAATATCCTTAGGGATTAATGATTAAGGCTACATAATGTACAAGGAGGCCACATATATTATCCACTTCTTATGATGGCTACATAGGACTATGGTAGAATCATAAGGAAAAGAGAACAACCATACCCACTTCCAACAACAAGGATATATCCTCAAAATAATAATATATACAATAAACCTTAGCAGAGAGGCAAGACTCTCGTTAGCCAAGGAATAAATAATTGTAAAAAGATATACATGAGTGGGAAGAGAACCTTGAGAGGAAGATATCTTGGATGTAAGAAATCTACCTTCAAGAGGAATTTTTGAACAAAGATAACATCTTCAAGACAAAGAGGGGGAGAAGAACAATAATGCACCCTTTTAGCCCCCCTATTACGAGGTGAAAAATGGATTCTTGATGAAGAATGACACACTTTAAGCCTCAACATAAGATTATTTATTTATAATGAACATACTTTTACAAAAAAGGAAGAGGTTGTGTTAAAGGATACACACCTATTGCATTAAAGACAATCCTAGGTCAAAAGAAACAATTCCATATAAGAAAAAAATGTCACATGATAAACAAACACCACTTCACTAAGGAAAGTGAATCCTTAGAGAGAAAAAGGAAAGGAAAAGAAAGCATCTCGCCTCCCAATTATAGAGACAACAAAAAAGACAACACATTATGCATACAAAGCTATTGATCAATTATAATAGACAGACACTTCCAAGAAAGGAAGAGATTGTAAATAAAGATATCAGTCTAGATAGAAAAGAGAAAGATCTTAGAACAAAAAAATCCATGCAAATGGAATCACATTAGAATTGATACAGATAATAAAGAGATAATGAATATTTTTGAAAAAGAAAGAGGAACACCATATACTCCCTAAGTAAAAGGTCATTCATAATATACATGATATTTGAAGCATGAAAAGGATTGTTAACAAAGATGAAAAATCCTTGTATGAAACAAGGGATTTCATGCTAGAAATAATGTACCATTATAAAATATGCAAGTCTAAAAAAGAGAAATAATTGGAAGGATAAAGAGAAAGGATGTTGCATTATGTATACTTAGTGGAAAAATCAATTGCAAGAGATATACACTTCCAAGCAAGGTAGAGGTTGTAAACTACGATAGCAATCTCCTAAAGAGAAAGATCTGCAACAATCAAGTCCATGCATTGAAGGATATCAAAATATAAGAAATTTAACCCACAAAGAGATAAAAGATCATTTAGAAGGATAATGGAATAAGATAGAGAGACCTTCCCCCCCAAGCGGAAGGACAAGGGAAAGAACCTATTATGCCGCCCACAATGAACATTATGAAACACAAAGAGACCCTAATGTAGTAAGCTACCCTAATGTAGTAAGATACTAAGATTACATGGTAGAGACTAACATAATAGGAAACATGAATGCTAAGGTATGTTCTTTATATCAAGAAAAACTATAATATCTGTTGTTAAGAAAATAAGAGATCTATCTACTAAATCTTGAACAAATTGTCTAAATCTAATGCAATCAACAAGAGAATTTTTATTCCTATGATGGAAAAGAAAATAAAAATAAACATTATGAGGCTTTTGATTCTTTGGAAAATTTCTAAAAGGAAACAAATCTTAGTATCATATTTAAGTCTCCAAAATATTCTCTTAGGCGAAGGACAAACGATCATCAAAAGGAGGTGTAACAATGGAAGGTGTTGGTAAAATAATTTCATGAGGAGGTTTTTATTGGGATGAATAAGAATTACTAGGATTGGAAGAAGGAAAAGTAGTGGCTTGAGATATAAATCCTAGACTACATCTAGTGACTTGTGTAGGAGGATCTACACAGAATTTTATACCTTGTTCATGAATACCAAGACCTTGTCCACTAGAACCTTGTTGAAAAGTAATGTCATAACCTAAATTGTAATCAACCTTTAATATAGAGGGATAAGGACATTCATATTTATCTTTAAGAAAATATGTAGTGTAAAGAGGAATAAGAAGAGAATGATTCTTTGTAGGGAGATAAGGATTCTTATCACTATTCACATCTTCTTTAGGTGGGGAAGAAGAAGAAGGTTTATCAAGATCTTAATGTCTACTTGATGTTATTTTTGGAGATAAATCATCAAATAAATTCTTATCATAAAGATTATGAAAAATACTTTGATAAAAAAGAATAATGTTTTAGATCATCTAAAGAAGTGCATAAACTAGCTTTCTTAAGACTATCCATTAAGGTGGGTTTAGGAGGAGAGGATCTAGGTCTCACTAATTGTTAGATATCTAAGAGGGGGGGGGGGTTAATTAGTTACTTCCAGTCATCCTACAGTCCAAAATACTCCCAGATATATATAAAAACAATTTCAAATATATAAATCAACTTGGTGAAATATAAACTGTGATCTCAAACTCATCTACCGAGTAGCAGTAAAACAAATACTGTGATTACCAATCAATGCAGATAAAGTAACATGTAAAGTAAAATAACAATCCAACACATCCATACACATTAAAACATAGATTTTTAACGTGGAAACCCTACTAAGGGAAAAACCACCTGGGATCGATAACCCAAAATAATTCACTCTTCTAAAGTGAGCTCGGTGAAGAGCTAACCCTGTTAAAGGTTACAATGCACATTGTTAGGTGTGACCTGGTTAGAGGATTTATCACTAACAGTTATCCCTTGACCAATCATTCACTATGGGGTCAACAAGAAAACAATCAACATTCACTGAATGTCATAAGAAAAAGACTATTAAGTCCCACTCAGTTAAGAGATTTATCTGTAACAATGGTTAAACTGATACAATAATGATCTGATTCAAATACAACTCTATTTGTAGATTTTTAGATCTATGCTAAGCACAATAATGCCACTGATCAATAATCACTTCAATTCCTCTGATTCTTCATACTCTGTTATGCTTGGTAAATGTTCTTTCTCTGTCGCTCGGTGATGTCTGCAGAAATGCTCGGTTTTGTCTTCAACCAGTTTGATCAGTCATGCATGAAGTTAATCTCTTCAGAAATTTTGCATGTATGCACATGTATGTTCATAATGAATCTCTTGTCTGTTTAAATAGACATAATAAATTGTTTAATCTTCATCCTTAGATTTTTCCGCTTGATCTTCATTATTGATTTTTCCACTTCAACCTTCCTCGACAGTTGTGTCAAAAACACGTTTCAATCTCCTTTGTTCGATCGTCTTGAATTTTCATAGTTGTTTGATCAACATAACAAACCTTATCAATTACATCAAAATCATAAATAATTTTCCAGTTAATCATCTTAGTCGGCCTTCAGTTTATTTACTCGGTCAATACTGTGATGCGTCGGTGATACCTAGCTCTGTTAACACTATGCTCGGTATACACTATGTTTACTCGGTGTCCACTGTTCTGACTCGATGTATACAAAACTCTTCAATTACCGACCACATAAATTTGTTTGTTCCATATCTTTAATCCATAATAGATGTTTGTAACCATGATGATCATCAAGACAAGTTGACATCAATGACAATACATTAATTGATTAATGTCTATCATCACATTAGTAACTCGGTTGATCATCAACTCAATGACTTCAAACATAAAATTAGTTGTAGTTCATCACTAATATGATATTATTAGGAGCATAATCTTTATAATCACAACTAATAGATACCATAGGAAAAGTATTAAGGTGATTTATTCCAATTTTATCTTTAGGCTCATTATTTTTATCAAAGGCTCTTGTGTAATCAACATATTCCATGCATTTACTAAAAATCGAATGAGAAAAATACATAAAATATTAATAGAATTCTTAAAACATTCTTTATAAGGAAGAAGAATATTTGAGTCTCATAATGTCATATGAAACTAAAACATGAAGGAATAAAAACACCATGAAATGCAAGAAAGTATTATCTATTCTATGTGATTGATAAAGAGAAGTAAGAATAAATGTAATAACATGAGATATCACACACCAATATAACTTAGTAAACTCCATGTAGAAAATGAAAGCTACACAAATCAAATCTAAGAATGAAAATTATGAGATCTAGACACTAAATCAAAATGGAAATTTCATGCATCAGGCTCACCAAAATGTACTATATGAAAAGGGAAGCAAGGGGGATTGTTCCCCTTTTTTATTGCATAATCAGGAGGAAGATGAACCACTATACTCAAAATAACTTAAGCGCTAAATGAGTGAAATGAGCCCTCACTATGATTGATTATATGAGTTAATTTTAGAGGAATATGATTGGATGATGTAAGATAGAGGAAAAATGGGAAAAAATGACAAGTTGCTGAATATACAGACTAAGAGAAAATAGATAGCCATGCACGAGTACCAAAAATAGAAACCAGAGAATACCACTAATTGGTTATTTCAATTTGATGTACATCTAGAGGTAAAAGGTCACTTGGGGCATCATCTTCCCAGGAAGAAGTTTTCAGGGGCGTCCTATTCCCTGTTGTTTTTCTTGAACTTAGTTGTAAACTATTTGTCAGATTCTATACTTTCTAGATCTAAAATAACGCTTTCACCACCTATACCTGCACATAGAAAAATGGGGAAAAGGGTTGTGTAGAGGGGTTTTCCTAATTCAAACCTCAATTTGGAATCAACCTTGAAATGAAGTAAAATAAATGAAAGAATGTTGTCTTATAACATAGGCTAGATTGAAAAATGAAGCATATCATACCTTGGCAATGCAAATGCTTCTTTGAATGTGATCATGTATGCTGATGCAATAGTTTTGACTTCACAAAAAACCAAAAATAAAATTGTGAAAGACAAAAGCTTGTGTAATTAATTGTTGTAGTTTTCCACAGTGCTTGATAGTAGAGATTAAAGGATGACTTGAGGAGTTTAAGACTTGAATTCTTGAATGTATGTGGGTGGATGCTTGCACTATGATCTTATTCCTTGATGGTGGAATCATTTTCCTAGCCTTCAATGAGGGACATAATCTTAACCCATGGAGAAGATTGCTTTGAAAACACCTTAGAATGCTTGAGATATCACTTGAGAATGCTTGGATATGAAAGAACTCTTGAAATATTGGTCTTGGTTCGAGAATGCTTGATTGTGGGTTGTGGATGTCCAAATGAGGAGATATAGGTTTCTTTTAATACCTCTCACAATATTTTGGAGCTGAAAATTTGAAGAAGGCCAACAAAAATTTAGAGATCTCACTAAATCCACAAGATGGGCCCTTGATTCAAATCTCAGGAAAAACATCAAGGAAGAGGATTAATTGCTCACCTTCTTCCTAAGATGCCTAGCATGTACTCTTCTTGCCAGAAACAAATGGAATTAAAATAAAAAAATAGGAAGGTGGAAAGAAAGCTATATTCCATAGGATGACTAATTATAGAGTCAGGATGAAATACAAAGGCCACCACATGGTAAAATAATGCCCATGTTGGTTAATAAATGATTGAATTAGAGAGATAATAAAGCATCACACCTAGAAATAAGGGCTTACATCAATTTTTGATTAATTTGAATTAACATAGGAGTAATATTTGAATTTAGGTGTTCATTTAGTGCCGAATGAAGCCCCATTATGCATGCTACAATTAAAGCACACTAAGGTGGGTGTTAAAAAATATTAAATTGTACACACCTATCAGGTGATTACAAATTTTTATGGTATAATATTTAAAGTCACCAAACTCTTCCATCTATCTCTTATTGTGAACTTGGCCACACTTGAGCTAATGTTGAAATTGTGTGCATTCATTATGGCTATTTCATAGGTTTGATATTACTGGTCCTACCTTGTGTTAAGTGTTTTCCTCTATCGTGTTTAAGACGAACATTGACAGAATGTAAAAAGGGAGTAGATAACATATAACATACTAATGTTAAATGTGTGATTTACTTGGCTGAATTACCTGGCGTACTTGTTGCGTAAAATTACTATTATTAACATTACAAAACATGATGGATATATATTCAAATTGAAAATCAACATGCATGAAATTTTATGATATGAAAGAAATTTCTTAAATCTCATTATTGAAAGGGAAGGACAAGGCATTTATAGACAAATTATACATTAACAAATCATGATATTATTAGTATGTGTGTTAACATGGATGAGGTATTGCATGAAAATTTTACAAGGAAAAATATGTTATTGCATGGGAAGGAAAATAGAATGGTATGTTATGTGATATGCATTTGTTTGCATATCTTTACTTGTTATGCATGTGTGATTGGGAAAGCTTACCTTCCAGGGAGGGTGCTGAAGATGGACACCAAAGAATGTGATTCTCTTTTTGGGTTCATGATTATATATTAAAATGCTTTGGACAAAGCCAATAGTTCATTGAAAGAGATGAACATAGACCAGTAACCTAATTGTTAGCCATTGCATATTCATGTTAGGAATTGCATGTGAGTATTTAAGACTGCATCGAGACACCCCTTTGCATTTTTATTTAACAGAATCCAGGCATTGCAAGCTCGAGTATTCTTGGAGAAAGAAGAATCCCATGGAAGCATAAGGCTTCATGGTTGGGCAGAAAAGTGCCTCAACCATGTTCTTATGTCTTGGTTTCATAGGATGACCTAGTTGGGTTAATGACGGTTGATGACATTTTTTACATTTATTATGTATTTCATCATTTTTATATTCATGTACTTGTCGATTTGTATAATTTGACTTATGACAATGAGGCCACAGATCTATCATTTTTATATCTTATTTTGTGCTAATACCTAGATTAAGTACATGTATATATCTGAGATAAAATTATGAGATTTTTACCTATGTTAATGATTTAACACTTGGTTAATCCACTTTAATGTGGTAATTGGAAAATATTTATTTATGTGAAATTGAGTTAATATTTATCTTTGAGATATTATTGTGATGAGATGGGCATGAGAGCCTAGGTCACATGAATATCTAGGCAGATCCACTAACTTTCAAGTGATATGCGAGTATGCATAGATAATCTATGAACACACCTAAGTGCAAAATATATGAAGGTATGTATGAATGATTTGTTTTTTAATATTTTTATAAATGATTAAGACATGATTTAGCTTTAAGCTATTCATTGTTGAACAATTTGAAGTCCTTAAATAATAATTTTTTCCTCAAATATTAAACATTGAGAATATCTATCTATGCGATATTGATATTTGTGAATGAGCTAAGAAAATTAAAATAAGTATATATAAGGACATGTTGGTAACACTGGTAAGAAATATCTAGTAACTTGGTCAACTCAAAAATCTGCAAAGATATGGTAAGCACATGTATGAATGTGCATTAACACAATTTTGAATCTATAGAATACATGCAAAAATATTTTTGTTTGTTTAAGCATTGACATAAGCAAATCTTATTTAGACAAGGAAAATGTTCCTAAGAATCTTTGATTTTGATTATGTGCTCTAAAATGAACTCATGTTTTAGTGTTATTTCCATGATTGCTACAGACATGTCAGCACCATCACAAGGAAGAGAACATTGTCGGAAAGGGGTACCCTAGCTTTGTGAAACTAAAGGGTAGTAATGGAATCCCCTCCCCCACACAATCACGTAGAATTATTAAGCCGATAGGATTTTCCTCCGGAGGGAGCTTGCGATCGTATGTGGCATTTATTGTCTCACGCTCAAAACCTGTCTCATACTAAAACTGTCGGTTGTTTTGGTTTCACGCGGTTTTTTCTGACACGGTTTTGACGCGAATTTGGTGTGACACAGTTCTAATGAGCATGTTGTTTTGGGGATTATTGGCTTTTCTATGCCGCAATAAATGTGTGTTCTCTCTATGTGGAGTTCAAAGGATGAGATGGCACAAGGCTAAGTCAGATGAAAAGTTCAAGTAATATTTAAATGTTTTAGAGTCTGTACTCATTTATGGAGAAGAACCAGCCAGTTTGTGTATTGCAAACATGTGCTTGTTTAATAATATAAAGAGCAGCATGGGGAGAGGCTTTCAAACATGAAAAGGCTCCAAAGCATTGATTAACCTAATGAGAAGTAGTGTTTCATAAGGCAATTTTGTAGATCGAATCTCACAGTTCCAAAAAATGTTAAATTATTTCTTTGGTGTGAATGAACGACCATGGCAGATGATAGCTCTATCTCAAGTAAAGTTGATAACTGAAGTGGGTGACTCATTTCCTCTGGATGATGAGCAGAGTAATTCTATTGTGCAGGAAGTTGTGCTTTCTTACAAACCTGTCTCGCGTGGTTTTTGTCTGACACAGTCAACACAAGTAGATGGTTAAGAGAATATGCTTTACTAGTGAGACAACTCGCGTACAGACATCCAGAAAACTTGTCTCACGCATGCTTGTTCGGAAAACCTATTTCACAGCTGTGTTTGGAAAACCACTATTTTTTTCTAGAAATTTTCCCGCCTCCATCCACAACCTTCATTGTACCGGTCCTCAAACCACTATTTCCGCCTCCCTCCACAACCTTCTTTGAATCTAGAAAAATATTAAAAAGAAATAAGTTTGAATTTACAATGTTCCAAATCTCTTAAATAACGTGGAAGTTATTTTAGTGTAAAAAAACATGAAAGTGGGTGAAACATTTGTTTTAGTTCTTTTATTTTTAAACTAACTCTATGAGATAATATAGTTGAAGAGAATAATTTATTTCTTAACTAAATAATTTTATTTATTAATAAAAGAAGTAAGATTTATAATTTTGTTTTGAGAATTATAATAAAGAATAATATCTGATTAATGATATACTAATAATTAAAAACAAATATATATATCTAAATATCTTAAATACTTTTACTCGTATAGTATAAAATTAAAAAAACTATTTATACTATAATTTTATTTTAAAAAATTATTGAAATAATTTATTTCACAATACTTCGATATATAATACATTAATAATATTTGTTTATTTTAAATAGATTAATCATACTTATATTATCAAATAATAAAATATTAATAACGATTGATATTTATTATTATACCAATATTAACATAAAATAAAATAAAAAATATACATATTATGATGATTTATTATTATATAATAATAAGTATAATATATATTTATAAGATTTTAAAATAATTTTTAACTATTATAAGTATTCATAAATTTAAAATAAAATTATTATTTATAATAATTATAAGTATATATTTAATAGTATCAACATTTTACAAAAAAAAAAAAACTATTACATATAATAATTATAAGTATGTATTTATTATTTTCTTAGATAGTTTTGTATATGATTTGACATTTCAAGTTGAGCCAACTAGCCATCCCCAGCTCACTAGCATTAATGTCTACCATGTACTCTAGCTCAGGCTAAGTGTTGTGGATTTACAAGGACGTTTCAATTAATATTTGTGTTGTCAGGCACTCAAACATTCCTTGTCATCACCCTCTATCACTTCATTTCATTCTTTTAGATGTCATCTCTTTGAAGTTTGAGGGATTCTATTAAACAATTCAGCTTCTTTGTCTATGATTCCATGTCTTGCATGCATGTCTACTACAACTTTTCTAACTACAATATTTGACAAAAACCATCGTACCCTTATTATTTGATGCATGTCCATACCCTTTATCAAATCTCATATTTTCACACAGGTAGGGAGGACGCTAAAATGATTTAGCTTTATACCTCCCTATTGCATTTGATTGAAAGTTTCTAAAGCCTTTTCAAGAAATTCATTTTCTGCAACTCTTGCAATCATTACATTCCATGAAATGACATCTCTTAGACGCATTCTGGCAAAAATTTCACATGCTTTGTGCTTCCACATTTTGCATACATATCTACCTAAGCATTTCCACCTTTAATTACGCTAGAGCAAATCCAACCATGGTATTTGACAAAAATTCAACTTCTATTATGCTTTGATGGATGTCCATACCCTATTATAAGGCTCCCCTTTTATCACAGACAAGTGGGATGTTGGAAAAGGTTGTTGAATCATGCTTTACACCTACTTGTATTTGCTTGAGAGTTTCTAAATCATTTTCAACAAATCCATTCTATGCATAACCTGCAATCATTGAAGTCCATGAGACCACATTTTTTCTTAGGGATATTGCCATTGGTAACATTATGAAAATATCCTAGGTAACATGCTTGAGAATTCAACCAAGATACAATCATGGAAATCTTTAGGTTGATTGTCTTTCTCAATATCAATTAGTTCTAAACGGTGTAGAAAAATACAATGGACTTCTAATGTGTTTTGATCAATCGATTAATGAGCTATGAGGTAGTATGCATTTCTTGATTGTGTCCACTTCCACAGAATCTACGAATAATGTTATGGTGTGATTTCAGCCCCAAAGACCTATTTATTTCACTATTGCATATCTCCTATATTGTGTATATATTAGTTCTTGCACTTAAATGACATCCATATTGTGTGTAATAAGGGAGCACCTATGTACAAGACTTCCTTCTACAATGATACTTGTTTGTAGAACGATACTTAAATACTCTACTTTTTAATAAGTAAACCTTCATTTATTCTTTCACATCAATGACCTATCGGCTTATCCCTTGCACCTTCTTTTGGTGAAAGTGCTAGTCTTTAAAAATCATTAGTTGACGAATATGCATGTTTGCAATAATAAATGTGTGTGCTTGCATTATCCCAAATGTTTGTAGAATGAAAGTTAGATTATGTATCATGTCTAGTATGAATTGTTTTGGATATGATGATAAACTTTTGATTGATGCATCATGACGATGCATATTTTTTGGAGGGAAGTATGTTGTGACCTTAGTTGGATAATACAAGCACTTTGACTTATGAAAACATAAGTTAGTGACCTAAATGGTTAGCAAGTTTAATAAATTGTTGATTATAATGTTGCATTAACATAATTGATTGTTTAAAAGATAATCACATTAATTTTAACATTATTATTTTATTTTAATAAAATGAGTATATAATTTATATATATACATGTATTGAGATATAATGATATGAATATAATTTTGTGCAAATTTAAAATGAATTTAAATTAATATTTTCGTATATTAAATTATTTTCTTTATCCTAATAGAAAATAAAAATAAAAATAGCTTTGAATTTAAATTTGATAATTATCCTTTTGTTTGAAGCTAATATACTATCTCATAACATTTTAAATTTGTCTTGAATTAGAATTTGTAAATTTATCTTATCAAATATTTTTAAAAGATTATCCTAAACTATTTTAATGAAAGGAATAAAACAATATTTATTAATATTTTTATCTTTTATTTTGGAGCTTGCTTTAAAGTAATCTCAAATATTAGCCTAGATAATATCTTTGAATTATCTCTAGATTAAATAATTATCTTGTAGTTTTATGCTTTTATTTTAATCTAATAATTGTCCTTAAAAATCATCCTAATTTAAATTTATTATTATCATTTATGCTTTAAAGCTTATTTTTATCTCAAAATTTATCTTATATAATATTTGTAAAGATTATCTTGATTTATTTTAGAATTTAAATACTAGCATGAAAAAGAATAAAATAATATTGTATTAATATTTTTATTTTTTAATATCTAGAAAATTATTTTAAAGATTTAAAACATGTTTTAAAATGAAAACTTAATTATTAAATATTTGAGAGAAAACATTAGAAAATAGTATAAATAGGGAAGAAGATAGAGAAAGACATACTGAATAATTGACAAAGAGTATAGAAGAAAATATGGAAGAAGAAAAAGAAATTGGCAATAAGAGTTGGTGAGGAGACTACGACAAATTATGGTAAAAGAATCAAGAACAAGGGCTTCGTGAACTAGGAAATGACAAATTTTCACGCAAGTTAATCTATCCTATTGAGATAGAATCATATAGTTGTTTGCATAAACTTATATTGACTTGATTGCAAAGGAAAGAGAAAGATTGTTATTAAAGTATAAATTTATTTTCCTCCATTCAACCATTATATCGAGTTTACATAAAATAATACAAATATTTCATAATGCAGTTATATATTTATCTATAATATATAAATATATAAATTAATGGATAAAAATAATAGTTTTCCTTAAACATTAACAATTTAATATATATTTACTGCAATTGAATTTCATGCTTGGATAATTTCAAATTGATACCTTTATCTTATCTATTCTTATCAAAACTGAAATAGAAACCATTGATTTATCCAAATTGTACCTAGTGGGAAACATCGATCTTGATGGCCAAGTCGACCCACATGGAAATAAAAATAATAATAACGAATTGAATTATTAATATAATTTATATTTTATTGCTTTTAGAAGTTAAATCATATACATATACATATACATATACATATACATATACATATACATATATTTTGCATATGATCAAATGATTATAACCTTCTTTCCATGTTAAAACTCTCTTGATTTTCTTGCATGATCTATTCCAAAAATCATAAAATTAGCATGTGAACATAGGAAGGAAAGTGCATAAATACTCATGTTATGAAAATGATTTTATAGATTTGATACTTAGAACATAAGCATATATATTAAACTTTGCATGGATTATCATATTTCATGGACTATCATGATGTTAGTATTACATGTCCAAAAATAAACTATCGCATAAGCATGTTAGAAAATATATGCAACTAAACCATTATTGCACAAAATAAAGAGTAGACTTGCATGTTGTGTCTTTGTACTTTTGTGGGATAGGGGAGTTATGGTAGTCTTATTTGGTGTTTGGGAAAGGTTATCTCATGAAATAGGGGAATTATGTCAATCTTATTTGCTACAATATTATTAGGTTTTGTGGATTACTTTTTGAACAATGATGAGTTAATTAAGGATGAACCTCAATCTCAAATTGTATGAGTAAAGATGATTGTTATATGATTAAAGATGATTGTTATAATTGATCTCTTGAAAATTTAGGATAAAACATAGATCATCCATGAACAATGCATGTGAACGATTATATTAAACTCACGATATCAAGTAAATTGATGCTTTGATATGCTTTCCCATGCATTTGAAAACCCGTATATTGGTCATGTGAAAATATTAGTGAATACTTCATGACACTGTTAATGTGAATATCTTGATTTTGTATTTGCAACTTGGAAATAATATCTAATAGATATGAAATAGTTGGGCCTCATGTTTCTATAAGGAGATGCTATGACCCTTTATCAGTTGATATATATATATATATATATATATATGGATGTGTGATGATTCATAACAAAATTACAGACTAGAATGTTCCTTGACTTCATGTGTAAATTCATAGTTGTGCCTTGTTTACCTTTTGGAATAAATTCGATTAAAACAAGATAACAAAATGATTTCAGATAGTATTGGAAAATGTTGTTGCTTCTATCTTCATATGTATGTTATATGCATCTTGTGTGTTCATGATGTCACTACATTAGCCTTAGATGTAAATACACCACTTTACACAATTCCATTACTATTGCTAGTCTTCCTCGCGCTGGAACATGTATATTCTGTGTCATGAAATATTCTGAGGAAGTGTAAATACTTTGTGGTAGGGTGAACACATGCTTCGACAATGTTCTCACCCATGGTGTGCTCAAGAGAGACATATGCCAGGAGCTCTCTCTCTCTCTCTCTCTCTCTCTCTCTCTCTCTCTCTCTCTCTCTCTCGGGTGGTCCCCCAATAGTGTGTCCCACTTTTTTGAATGTCCTAATTTTTGCAGAAATTACACATTTTTAAATATGATGATTTAAGCCTTGAGAGGTTCCATTTGAAGGATTAAATTGAAAATGGTTAGATAAAAACCTCTTGGATCAAACTCTCTTTCGTATAATCTCTCTACTCCTCACTTACACTTGTAATTGAGTCTCCTTTCCACCCATCAAAATGTTGTCAAAAAATCACTTTGACATTAAATTTTTGCAAAATTAAATGAATTCATTTGACAAACCCTAATACAGGATGATAGTACTCAGAGAAAGCTTTCCAATGCTTATGATTGTTATATCTATTGGGTTTATTATGACTTTGTTTTTTTAAGTTTTACTAAACATAGGTTGTCTGACCATTTATCAACTTCTTCGTTTGACGTTTCTAGAAAAATAGTATTAGGAAAACAAAATTATTAAAAATATCTAGGAAATAGGTATTTATGTTACCTTTCTATCAAAAAAAGAAAAAATGAATTTTGATATATACATATCAAGTTAGAGCGATCCAAATGAACCTATGTCCATATTACAGTTAGTGTCACTTAATAACTCAATAAACTATAAAATATTCAACCAAACTGAATGAAACCAATTGGATTCTCTAGATATTTGTGTTACAAACTAAACTTCAAAAGAATTATATTCTTATCAGTTTTATAAAAAAAAGTTATGTTGATCAAAGTAAGTGTCACCCCAGAAAATTGCTCATTTTTAGACAAACAAAATTTTGAAGGAGAAAGAAAAATGGATACAAATCAATTCCAAAAAAAATTTAAAAAATATATTTAGAAACTAGAAACAAAATTCTAAAATTGATTAGTTTACATCATCTTCAAATTATTAATGATTTTGCAGAAATAGGTGTTCAAAATTGAAGTTTTTTTTTTCAAAATGTTCGTTTCAGTGTCAAAGTTGGCCAAAAAGTGGGATCTCTCTCTCTCTCTCTCTCTCTCTCTCTCTCTCTCTCTCTAACATAACATGAACCTATTGGTAACAAAAAATGATTATCTTCTTGATTTAAAGGCTCTATTTTAGTTATGATTGGATCTTTGTAAGTGGATGCATATTTAAATTTGAAGCTATCACTTAACCATTGAGACCTTGCATCATATTCTAAATGGCCTACCGACTGACCTCATGTATTACACAAATTTATGCAAAAAATAGAAAACAATTCTTTTCCTAATTTACTTTCCCCACCTTATCGACAAACCATTACACACCAAGGTACAATTGCTAGTCGTTAAACCAACCTATGGGCTTCACTATCATTAAGGAAGTCTCATTCTTTCGTCTATACATAACAAGCTTCCATAGATACTCTTTAACATACTTTCTTAGACATAGGTACTCTTAATAACTAAGATGATTCTATGACCAACATGCACTTTGAATATAATCACTTGTATCATATGCAATTGAATTAGGTTCTATATATCAAGGACATAATATGAGCTCAAACAAGACTTAAATTTCAATAATATATTATTTCCGATCCTAAATTTAACTCTAAATTTTAATTTACAAATCTATCACATCTTAATAATTATATTAATTTGTATTTCAATATATTTAATCTATTTTAACCGCTTCAATATTAATTATTTATCTTACTTGTTAAAAAAGCTCCAAACTACCTTAATTATTTTACTACACATTCTACTTTCAATTAATCATCCTCTCCTCATATTTTAACTTTTGTACATCAATGACTTAATTTGTCGACCCTTATTTTTAATATCGAGTTAATAGGGAAAATACACTACCTTTACTTATTATTACGCTACATTCCAATCAATCCTTTGGTTATTTTGGACACATGAAGGTATTCTTGTGAAGGCGGGCATTCTCAGGGTCAAAATTGATTGCCTATATAATTTGAACTTGTTTATATTTGATCTTTGCACAAGGTTGAGTATCAAGTTGTGAATTGTCTTTGAAGAAAAGGACATTTCGTAATTTAGGTAAGTCTTCTCCATTTCCAGCTGTCAAATTGGTTTTGTGTTAGATCAGTTTTGGAAGGAACTTCACTGATTTGTCTCATGGATTTATTTATCTAGAGCACGATAAGAACTTTTTGAATTGACACTCAAAACCTGTTATGTTTTATTGAACTGGTATGATGTAGCCATTATAGATTTTTCTTGATGATGTAAAATACATGTTTCAATTTGTGCTACATTTGGTCAATGAGAAGGGGAATTCATCTCTAATGGGCTTATCTAGTTTCTTGATGGGCCTATCTACGTTTTTGGCATTTGAAATTTGTTTTTGGTTTTGTGTTTTGCTTGAATTAGAAAGGCTCATGTTTGTTCCAAAATAAATTCCTTTTCAGGGAACTAAAGAGCCTAATTGTATATTTACATTTTAGTTAGTCTTGCAATGGGTGAGGCCATTGGCTTTTTCTGTTCCCTTTTGTGGGATTAAAGATTTTCATCCTTGCTACTAGTTATAGACAGGCCCATTGGCTGATTTAAAGGGATTGCTGGCCAATGCTTATGTTTTAAACTTCATGTAATCATTTAATATCCTTACAAATTGAGCTTTCATGTAGTTGTTTGGTTCAAATGGGAATGTAGGGGTGGGACATGTTACTGGAATATTGTTCTTCTGATTATATGTCATATCTTTTGATTTTTGGAAGGTTAATACAACTTAGCACTTTTGAGTTGCACTGATGGTGAGGACATACAACTGTTCTCCTCCCTTCTTAACTTGTCAGGCTTTTGTGCTAGGCTATAACAGAATTTTGGTGAGCTCCTGAAGAGTTTAGCACCTTCACCGGTTGAGTCAAAGCCATTTTACAAGCGTTTTGCCTTTGCCTCTCTGGTTTCTTAAAACCAACATTTACTTTATATTATTAATCTTGCATATTGCATTCTTAATTCCTTTTCAACTGGGTGGGGCAAATGCTAAACAACTGTACATTGAAGTTCTATTATTGAGATTTTAACATATGCGAGGCTTGGGTGATTAGTTTGATGTTTGGCTGCAAACCTAGGTTACCTGAGCATAGTTCTATTGTTGGGATTATAACATATGCAAGGCCTGGGTGATTAGTTTAGTGATTGGTTGCTTGAGCATAGTTCTATTAATGGGATTATAACATATGCAAGGCTTGGCTGATTAGTCTAATAATTGGCTGCAACCCTAGGTTACTTGAATCCTGTATGTAACAATTTGAAAATTGTACTAGTGTCTCTACCCTGCTTATTCCGTTGGTTTCTCTTACCTATGAGGTAGGGCAAGTCCTCTAGCAAGGTACATATTGGCGACACTATGATTTTGTTGTTTGCTAGGATGTGGTATTTTATTTGATGATTAGTTATAATCCTTGGGTTGCTTGAGTTTCTTTACAGTAGTATGTACCCACTATTGTATAACTTCTCTAGTTTTGACCTTGCATATTCTGTTGGTTGTTACTTACCCATGAGGTAGGATGGACCCTCTATGAGAATGACAAATGCAAGTTGCCTAATGAAATTTCGGTATTCATGGGGTTGGAGTGGTTCATCTTGCAATTCGTTGTAAGCTTTGGGGCTGCTGTGAATGCAAATCCTCCAACAAATGTCACATTCCTACTATTGGAGAGCTTCATTGCAGTTGGAACCATGCATTTTCCATCGGTTTTTCCTTTCTAACCATATAGTGAAAAGCCATCTAGAAGGGTACAAAAGGGTGATATTGTAGGGATTTTAATTGTTTCTTGGTCCAGGGTGATTTGTTGCGTGATTCCTCAGCTTACTAGGATTGATCAACGACTAGTGCATGCTTGCATACTCACTATTGGAAATTTTCTCACTAGTTTTAATCTTGTATTTAACTTTGGTGGTTCCTTAGCAATGGTGTAAGAAAATCCCTGTAGCAAGGCATAGAGAGACAAGGCTGTTGGACATTCTTTTTGACGGGGGGAATTAATGGCCCCATAGCCTTTAGGACCCAAATAGGGGCTTGGTCCTGGGGCATACATAACATGTGCTTTCTTGAATACACTTCTCAAGGTATTAAAACCATTAAAATGATAGAGTTAACATTAGGATGGTGCTTATAGAGAACGTGGGGGTCGGCTTGGATCCTCAATATGGTTGTACTCAACCATACCTCAAGGTGTCCCCATGGTGAAACATATGGGTGGGCTTAGATCGTTTCATTGCCACGAGTTCAACCCTCACTCAAGGTGTCCCCATGGTCACTGCAGGGTTCTCTATTGTGGGAAATGAATTTGGTTTGTGGTATAAAATTTATCTTTCCTTATCACTCACTCCAAACCTATTGGGCAGCTATTGGACTTTGATTATTTGTAACATTGGGCTGATTTGTCTTGTTTGGCCTTTGACAATAAGTGTGTACTCACTATTGGAGATTTTCTCCACAACTCTAGCCTTGCACATTCCATTTATGGTTCCTTATAGGCAAATCCCATCCCATAGTCGATTGAGGTGATTCCCTTACAATTAGATGTGAGTTTTAGGTTATCAAACTTGCCCAGCCTCCAACAGCCACTGCTTAACCCTCGCCAAAGAGTTTCTCTGCAGGAAAGCTTTGATCTTGGGTATCCTAATCAGTGCGGCTTAGTGTTAAGCCCAAAGACTCACCAACTAAAGTCTAAAAATTAAAATATAATCTTACATGATATTTTGGACTGCTAAATTTCCACATTAGAGGTTGCACTTATTTCCCAAAAAAGTCAAGTACTTAAAGTAAAATTGTATTTTGTATCAGCCATTTGACTTGAAACACATACATTATATAGGCTAGGTTGTTATAAACTTATAATGATTGCTTCTTTATACAGGTGCGTACTCCCCAATTCCATGGAGAGAAAGTAATAGTTTGGATAACTTATCTTACAAAGATTGACATACGATCAACACTCTGGGATTGGAGTGCTTTTAATCGTGGGCTTGTTTTATTTTTTAACAAAACGAGGCAGTTTGCAGTAGAATAATAAGAAAGAATGCTAGCCTTTTTTCTGCTCTTGATTCTGATGTATGATAGAACTTTGTTCTCAGCTGGTTCCCTTCTCATAATTTTATCGAGGGTTCATTTTGATAATGGGCTTTTTTTGAAAGGATCAATTTGCGTTTTATGGCTTTTGTATATTTTGATGAGTCTAGGGTTTACTGGTTTGGGCATACCTGCATTTATTTTGTTCTATTGTCTTCTAGATTTAGCTTTAGATGCTTTATTTAAAATTGTAGTTATCGAAATTATTTTTAGTACATTGAACTACTATTCTTGTCTTATATGGAATAAGTTTTACCACTTCTGTAAAAATAAATGTATTCACTATTTCCTGTACCCAATACTGACATCGTTGTCATCAAGATATAGATTCGGCTATCCAGGAAATGATTTAGGATAGTTTTTGTCTTCTAGTTCTTGATATAATATTTAGTTCTCTGCGATTGAAATCACTTATTGAAACTTAAACATTCCTCAATCCTATTTTGACTGAGTTTTATTGTCTTTCATTATCAAAATGCATACTTCAATTTGTTTTTGTTGTTTTTACAGTAACACTCTTGGGCAACACAATCCAATTTTTTTTCCTGGAGGCTTTCTTTGATCCTAACATATTGGGAAATATGCCTTCTGGAGGCAATGTTTCTTCTAGCCGCAGTCCCAGCAGGCATCTTCAGCCAAAGTTAAACATAATTGTGTCTAACACATTACCGACTGGTGATACAAATGACATGGGTTTGCCTCAAAAGAGGACAAAACGCTCACAGAAATCTGAATTCTTTTCCAAAACTAATTTCATTCAGACGAATGACATATTGTCTGCTGCCAATCCTCTGGTTGGATTTAAAAATAACAGGTCAGTGGTTGAGGATTCTAACAATATTTGTCCAAAGATATCAGGTACTGCAGAAGATAATAGAGAAAAGGCTGCATGTGCCAATGTGTACCGTAGGGGATATAATAAACGACTTTCTTGTGGATCTGCAAGAGGCCATTTTAAGGCTCAGCCAACTAATGAGAATCATCATTCTTCTACTTCAGGAAGATCATTTTGTATGACGAAAGAGGACTTTGCCGATGCTGGTAAATTTGCACCAGGCAACATGATTTCAAGTACAGGCATGGACATT
>MU224239.1:253111-274934 GCA_018584345.1 Thuja plicata
TTCAAATTGAAATGAAAAAATACTGTTTCAATTGTCGAGAAAAATGTTCATATTCTTATCTTTTTGAGCAAATGTTTGATGAGAATGTGGAGTACAATAACAAAGTTCGTATTGGTAGCGAGTATCAAGCGGACATCCCTGAGCAAACAGGCCATCCTTTAGAGTAAGTTGCAACATAACATGCTATATTAAATTTTCCAATATGATGGCAATGTGTCATGTTTTTGTGTAGCTGAAAGCTGATTTATTTGATTCCAGGTATTCAGGAAGCCCATTTGTTGGCGAGAAAGTACCGTTAGAGGAGACAGAGAGGGAAAATGCAGAAGTAAACCTTGAGAATGTAATACCTTCGATTCTATAATGCCCATGAAGTTTTATACTTTAGTGTTGTTACAATTTTGCTTTTTGCTATTTTCAAAATTTTCCCAAGCAATTTTCTGCATGTGTGTTATGCTGGAATTTTTTTTTCTGTCATAGTGGATATTTCAGAATAAATGGCAAACTGCAAGTTCTCTGTCACCGGTGTCAAAAGAAAATTGGCTTAAATGCAATAACATCATTTACTATAAAGGGGATACATGCCTGGGTGGACAAAATGCAGAAACAGACATTTTTTGTGGAAAATGGCGCAGGTATTTTCATTTAAGTTTCTGTTATTTACTCTTTTTAATCACATATCTTGCCGTCAGTTGTGTTTTGTGATATGAACTTGTGTGGCTTTTATTCTCTGTAGGCTTTAAGAACTTTCATTATTTTGTGAGTTTATTAGGTGGTCTAGCTTTTCATACTTCTCTATTGTAGTTAGTTGTACTTTTTGAGTTCCAATTTAAGCACTTGTCTATTGGTGGCTGTGTACAAAATTTCTTTCTAAAACATGTACTGTTCCATGTTTGTAATATGGAAATTTACACTCTTCTACCTATTGCATTGATGTTCTACAGAGCACCCCTGTCAAAAGTTCAGACTGATAAATGGGAATGTTCGGATGCTGTAGTGTGGGATCCGCATCATGCAGATTGTTTTGTGCCACAGGTAATATTGACGTGAATAACTTGAGGTTGAAGTATTAATTTTTGAATTCTCTAAGATAAATTGGTGGCTTATGGAAGACTGGAGTTATTTTACCACTTAAATTATGTTTCATCTTTAGATTCATTTCCATTTTTCTTTAGCTCTTAGTACATTTATCCACAAAGAATACTCCTTTATCTGAATATTCTTCCATTAATTCAATATTCTGTACCTCTTCTTATAATTCTGATATGGAAGAAGGCCATTGAAATTGGATTATAGAATGAATAAAGTGAAAATTTGTTTCTGCAGTCTGTTTCTTAATATTATTGGAAAAATAATATGTTTGCAAAGCAGCCAACATCTTGAGTTGATTGCATAAAACTGGAAACCAAGTAGAGTGAAAGGCATTGAACCTATCTTTTTCTCATTCGTGACTAAAACTTGACCGAGCAACTCGACAAGCATGACCGAGCAACTCGACAAGCATGCCGAGCAACAGAAGCCGAGTGACAGAGAACAAACTGGAAATGAAAGTAAACATATTTTTTGTTGAGCAGGATTGCCAACTACCCCAGGATGCTCCTGCATTAGACACCCCAGGTGCGAAAAGATGTTCTCAGAAGCTGGATGAACATTTGTTGGGATTCAGCACATAGATCCCAAACTGGTTCTTGATATACATGTCTTCCGAGTCCTCAATTAACACACTCTTCCCTCGGTTCTTCTTCTGCTTCCCTTTACCACTAGCACTTGCTGATTTATCTTCATATCTCTGCACACTCATGTCTGCACCATTTACTGCAACCATTTTAGATCTGCTGCCAATGCTCAAGTTCCTCCTTCCTTCACCTTCATCTTTCAAGGGAATCAAAATAAACTTCTGTCCATCTTTCAGGATAGTAATCAAATTTCTTTTACAGTCATGAATAGCCTCTCTATCATACTGCCAAGGTCTTCCAAGTAAAACATGACAAGAACTCATCTCCACAATGTCACATAATACTTCATCTTCATAAGTGCCAATGTGAAAACTCACCATGCACTGCTCTCTCACCTCTACTGCATGACCATCTTGTAACCAACTTATCCTATAAGGACAAGGATGCCTCAACCTCTTCAAACCAAGTTTCTGAACCATCTCCTCAGCAACTAGGTTATTAGTACTTCCTCCATCAACAATTACCTTACAAAATTTACCACCAGACTTGCATACAGTCCTGAACAAATTCTTCCTCTGACAAGAATCAGTCTGCTTTGAGGACAACAAAGTTCTCCTAAGCAAAAGATTCACATTTTCCCCTTCAGGTTCATTCTCAGTAACTTCATTTACCACAACATTTCGGTGATTATTGACCTTCTTATCTGCATGGGAACATTCATATGAATGATGTCCTTCTTCTCCATAGTTGTAACAAGTACCTCTGAATACACCCCTACCTGTTCTTCTTCTTGGTTCAACAGGTTTTGGTTTATCTTCAACTTTCGGTTTATCCTTCACCGACGGCTCCTGCTTCTCCTTCCCTTGGGAATTACCATAATGTCTTCTCTTCAACTTATCTTCTGCCTTCAGTGCATACTGATAAGCATCCTCCACAGATTCAATCTTCAACATACCAATCTCATCTTGGATATTGAATTTCAGACCATTAACATACCTCGCCACCTTTTCCTTAGAAAGTTCTCTATGTCCAGACCGAATTGTCAACTTGTAGAACTCCTCTGTATAATCTTCCACAGTCATCTCCTTCTGTTTCAGATTCTGTAATTTCTTGAACAATTCAAGTTCATAGTCAGCAAGAATGAACTTGGCCTTTAGTTTTGCCACCATCAACCTCCACCGATTGATCTTCATCTCACCTTCTTCTCGGTCCCTCTGCAATTCTTTCCACCACAGAGCAACATGCCCTTTCAACTTAGTCTGTGCCAACTTTACTCTAAGTGGATCTTCAATGTCTTCCAGCTCAAAGTAGTCTTCCAACTCACCGATCCAATCAATCAGATCCTCGGGCTTCAATGTACCTGAAAAATTAGAAACTTCCATTTTGTAGTTTGTACTCAACCTAGCACCAGATCTCTGCAACTGACCATATCTGTCTCCTCTAGATCTTGCCATCCGATCAGTTCTGTCATCTCCACTAGATCCGGCAGCTTCAAAATCTTCAGCAGCTTCTTCATAGCCATCATCTGTTCTAGGACCTCTCTATAATCCAATGTTTTTGATACCTTCTGTGATTTCATTCTTCATTGCTGCCATCTCAGATTTGAATCTTTCTGTTATCCTTGCTTCCACCCCCTCAAAAAGATCTGCAATTGCCCTAGGGTCCAATCTTCTCGGAGGCATCTCTCTAGATCTTCGGAAACCCTAAGCTCCACAAGAAACGAACCAGCAGCTCTGATACCACTTGATGCAGTCAAGCTCGAAGGATCCAATAAGGACTGTCCAAACTTGTAGCCAAACAACAAGAACACAGCGGAAACAACACAACACAAGATATTTCAATATCAACTTTATATTAATTCAGAATTCCAATTACAAGCAACATGTTGGGCTGTAAGGCCTTCCCGGTTAGGGCCAATTACATCAACATTTTCAACAAGATCTCGCAGGATCCAACTCTATCCAGCTACCCTATAGCTAAGTGGAAGAAACCAGATCTGAACTTGTGCTCGCAAGCCACCAAGCAATCTGCAATCTCTATCTACCCACTTACACTATCTGCAGCAATTTACAATCTTTCAGCTCATCAACTTACTCTACTATCACCTATCTTCCCTCTGTCTCCCCCTGTCTCTCTCTTTTTTCTCAAAACATCAACCTAGACTCCCTTTATACAAACTTGCCATAAACAATAATTAAATGCCAGTCGGCCATTACAATCCACAATGAACAAATATTAAATGCACCAGTCGGCTGCAACAGTCATTAAATCCACCAGATTTAGGTCCACACAAACTCCAATGAGAGATCCAACATTAATTCAGCAACGGAAATTAAATATCGAAGTCGGCCAGCAGCTCCAACTCCCAAATAAACCAACTTGGCAAAGCATGACCGAGCAACAGAGCATCCGGGATAAGAAGGACCGAGCAACAGAAGAAAACCAGCATGACCGAGCAACTCGGCAAGCATGCCGAGCAACAGAAGCCGAGTGATAGAGAACAAACTGGAAATGAAATTAAACATATTTTTTGTTGAGTAGGATTGCCAACTACCCCAGGATGCTCCTCCATCATTTTTTTAAGCTAGTCCTTATAGAGTGTCATATCCTAGTTTATTAGGTAAAGATGCATGTCCCCATTTCAAGTGTGATATTTTCAAGTAGACACGTTTGTAAGTCTAACTATGAGCAAAATTTTGTAGATCAGAAGTTACAATCTTGGCTCTTTCTAGCTAAGAAATCTTCCTATTTCTTTTTTATTCTTGGGCCATGAAAATTCATCTCCCGCAATTGAAGAAGGTGAAGCGCCAATTCCATAAAAAGATCATCTGAGAGAACTGAGAAGTGATTAGGACACTTCTTTTTCCTTTGACTAGTTAGCTTAGTTGTTTTCTCTTATCCCCATTCATCCTCATTGGCTTGTCTGCTAACAAAAGATTGTAAGAGGAGCAAATGTCCTGCAAAAACCATTCCAACTGTTTTATTCAAATCCTACTGATTAATTAAAATTGTCACTTGCTAAGGATACTCTCTGGGAATGTCCATGTAATTAAAAATGGTCATGTTTGGATTTTTATCTATCATATCTCTGGTTTTAGTCTCCCCACCTAAGCTTGAGTTTCTTCTGTTCATTAATAGATTTAAGAAACCAAACTATGAAATCTGACATTTTCTGGCATAATTTTTTGTTTTAATAAGTTTTTGCCATTTGTGCAGGAACTAGAAACAGCAGAGATAGAAAGACGTATGGAAGAAAGAAAACGGGTATGGGAACATTCTATGTTTCATTCTACTTGGAATTTCATTTCAGAACTGTATGATGGAAAAAGTTGTGTATTCGAGTTACAGGAAAGGATGTGGAAGATGATAAAAGCAATGCTGAAATCCTTTCTTTGTCTGCACTATCAAACACATATAGTTTTATGCCTAATGCAATCATTACAAGTAACTGCTATGGTGATCCAACGAAAAATCAATGACAAAAATTCTATAGACAGATTTGTGATGATGATAATGATTACTTCTAAGTTTCTAACATCCCTTAGACCAATAATTTCTGTAAGAGTTGTTAAAATAATAAAATGGATTGTTCAAATGTACATTCTTATTTGTATGTAATTTGACCATGCAGTATATAATTGTACTTTCTATAACTATTGTAATTGTCATCCTTTGCATCTTGCATGTCTTTTATTTCTCCATCAGGTTTTGTTCATGGGGTGTTATCCTTGAAGTTAATATAACTCTTTACATACTTGTCTTTCTAAATGCTTTTTTCTTTGTTTGCTTTACTGCTGTCAGAAACCATTTTTTGTAAATATATTTCTGTTGCAGTTCTGTTTTATAGTTCATGTCTGTCTGTTGTCATTCTTTTTATATTCTTTGCAGTATCCATCTAATCACACCTTTCTATTTCACACAGTCACTTGAAGTTACAGGAGTGCAGGAACAGGGAAGGCGTAGGGTACGCCATTGCAAATCAAGATAAGGAATAGAAGAATAAGGGTATGACTATATTATATAAACATATTGTCTCTGGAGGATGTGGGCAAAGGTACAGGGTTCTTATCCCTATACTCAAATCTTCTGGTGACTATGTTGTTTTATTAATATCCTGGGATGAGTGGCAATTTTGCAGTGTATGAGGAAATGGGAAAACCATTTCAATGATTGAATTTTAGCAACAGAAATCCTAAAAGGAACTGAAATGTGGCTAATTTGGCTAATAATTTTTAATGTTATTCAAATATTTTACCTGATTCAGGCATTGTCTCTTATGTGAATGTTGCAAATCTTACAGTGGAACAACTCCGACCCAGGAAAAATTCGCCAGGCAAAGAGTAACTATTGACATGGAACTCAGCAAAAACTCATAAAAAATTTGGCAACAACTCAACAAAGATTTGAAAAATTCCCGGTTGAAACTTCTTAATTCAGAATAATAACAAATTTTCATAATTGATTCATGTTAATTGTATTATTAATCCAGAATGTGGCAAAGATGGGCTCAAGCAGAGATGGTTCAGAGATGGGTCGAATCCTCATGGCCCAAGCGCTATTGCATTGTCTCCCCAATGGTTTGTATGTTTGAATATTCGAAGATGATTAAAATTGCAAGAATGCTTTGTTAGAAGAGTATGCATTTATTCATGAAAAATCTATTAAATACAAAGATGGTATCTTGGGTTTTCAAATGCCTCCTTCCCTTCTTTAGGTGATATATGGATTCAGTTACATGGGCTGTCCTTAGAATATTGGGGTAAAGATTGTTTATACTTTATAGGCAAAAGCTTGGGTGAAGTAAAAGAAATATATGAAAAAAACTTATCTAAATCTCATATGTTGTATGCTAGATCAGCTTGTGTTTAGGATGGTGGGCTCAAGCATAGATGCTTCAGAGATGGGTCGAATCCTCATGGCCCAAGTACTATTGCCTAAGTCACAGCATTCGCTGAATTTCAAGGAAGAAATTTGAAATCCGGCGAACTTCATGAAAATCCTGAAAATTCGTTTAAGTTCGCCCCAAATTCGTACTGAGAAGGGCATAAAGTTTGTTTTTGAAAAACTATCTTTAAAATGCAGTGAGTGAGCAATTCCAGATCAGCGTTCCAGTTCAGATGTTGCAGGTCATGATCATTTCCCTGGATTCTTCCTGTTCACACGCAAGTCTTCCTGTCCGCTGAATAATCATATGCAAGTCTTGCCGATAAAAGCTACACTATTAAAAGGCTGCTTTTAATATTTTAGAACTATCGAATATATTTTATTTTTTGTATCCAAAGGCCTTCTTTGGCCTTTTCATTTCATTTTATATTTTTATATATATTAATAATTAAAAATCTAAAACATTATAAAAATATATAAACTTAAATAAGTATATTAAATTTTATATTTTTATATATATTAATAATTGAAAATCTAAAAAAATATATTTTATATTAGTCGAATGTAATATCGAATTTTTTCTCTTGCCAAACTTTATCTGAATTTTGTTTTTGTCGAACATGAATTCGAATTCGAACCTTGTGACTTAGACTATTGCAATGTCTCCCCAACGGTTTACCTCATAGTTTGAAGACTCACCAAGACTTGCCACGGGTCTTGTGGCTCATCAAGTCGACTTGCCATGGACTCGCGAGTCAAGTCCTGGTAAGTCCAAAAAATTGGACTCTTGAGTTTTTGTTTGAGACTTGTGCAAGTCCAATATCAAGACTTCCGAGTCCCTTGCGGAGACTCTTGCTATTGCTGAAAACGCATAAATAGATTAAAACCCCTCAACTTTTTGGTTTTTTCTCATTTCTATCTGCTCAAACACGTTTGCATTGTGGAGTTTGAAGAAGATGAGCAAATGAGATCAAAGAGTCAAAATAGAGCCAAGTAAGTGATTTTTATTCTCTTTTTGTTTTTGTTTTCTTCGATTGAAAATTAAAAAAATCTTGAAAGGGGAGTGCTGGCAATTTTTTTTCCATTTCCCTTCATATCCTTTTTCCTAGTATTTTTAGCTTTTTATACATTTGAAGTTTGAAACCATGAGTACGAATGATGAAATTTTAAATATTGAGTGTTTGAAGATCATATGACATGTGTAATGTTTAAATTATGGCTCTTATGTTCTCTAAATGCATTCATTTTTTTTTTTTGTAAAACTACGGTTTTCTTCTTTGTCGAGTCCTAGCCGAGTTTTTGGCCGATTCCCGAGTCCGAGTCCTATTTTGGGCTGTCGAGTCCGAGTTTTCAAACTTTGGTTTATTTGTTTGAATATTCGAAATTCGAATATGATGGAAATTGCAAGAACGTTTTGTTTGAAGAGTATGCATTTATCCATGTAAAACCTATTAAAATACAAAGATGGTACCTTGGGTTTTCAAGTGTCTCCTTCCCTTCTTTAGGTGATATATGGATTCAGTTACATGGGCTGCCTCTAGAATATTGGTGTAAAGATTGTTTTTACTTTGTAGGCAAAAGCTTGGGAGAAGTAAAAGAAAGAGATGAATTTTTTTAATCTAAATCTCATATGTTGTGTGCTAGATTAGAAATTTCTAGAGATCTAAATCTTCCTCTTTTGAAGAAACTATGTTTACTTGCTCAAAATACCAAATATATACACGAAAAGATCATAAGGATGTAATGTCAGGTTGAGACACACTATGACATTTGAATGATCTCTCTCTTGCTAAGGGGGAGTGTTAATGTTTTTATAGCTGCAAGAGATATCATTCTTCCTGTTGTTCCTTCACGTTTGTGGAAGTCATATCTGGCGTCTTCATGTGATATCATGGCACCACAAATGAGATGACATGGCATCATATATTTTCTGAGTGTTAATGTTGTTGGTTTGTGTATTTATCTGCCTTCGGTTCATTATGGTATCGTGGTCTCTCTGTGTTGCTATCGTTCGTTCATGATCGTGGAGGTGTGAATACCGTTCGGTGACCTTGTAACGGTAGACGACTCCTTGTATTGTGTAACTGCCGTCAAGAATTATTGGTCTCTCTTGTGATGACTCTTTGGCTTTCGACATTTTTGATATAATCATTCAAACACGATGGGTGCAAAGATGATAATGAATAAGAAAGTGCAAGGACGAAGTTCCTTTTAGACCTTCTTAGCATTAGTCTCCTGCATGATGGTATTCTGTTTTCAGCATGTGTAGGATCCCTTTCTCTAAGATATTTAGAGTCTCTATATTGAACATATGAAGAAGCCTGAGCGTGTGCAAAATGTGTGTGAGAGTTCATGACAAAGATTTTAGCAGTTGTGGTGACTGTGTGTATTATGTGTATCTGAAGATTGCGATTTTGCTGCTTCAGCAAGCGCTGTATTTTGATGAAGACTTGTGCATAATATTCTGTGTTAATAGTATCTGTGAGATACTTGCAACTCTGTATGTTCTGTGTATGCATGGTAGAGGTGATCAAACTGTGATAAGGTTTATTGTTTGATTGTTAAGAGTGAACAATCATAAGCATGAGAATATTGTAATTGTGTTGAGAATACAATAAAGGCATCATCTTTTGGGTGTGGTTGGGTTTTTCCCTCGAGTAGGAGGGTTTTCCCAGGGTAAATCTGTCTGGTTTTTCTTGTGCTTTGATGTTAAAGGTTATGATTATTGCATTGATTATATTCTGGTTCGAAAACATTAACATGATATCAGAGCGGGTCTAAAGGAAATATCCATAATCAGATTTATTTAAGTATGAGAAGGAATCTGTTGTCATGTGTTGGTGCTTGGAAAATTCTATGAGAGATGTAGTCATAAAATATGAATTTCTGGATATGCTTGAGTAAGTAGTCTGAGCAATAGCTGCTAGTTGCACGGGATCTGTGGGTGTATACCTTTGGAGCTTGTCAAGTCCGCTGAACTGTAAGGGATATAAAGATCCAAATCTGAAAAGGGCATTGCCAATAAAGAGAAGTATTTGAATATTGATCATGAGTTTTATGTAGTTAATTCATGCTATAATATTGAGAATAGTGAATCTTGTATGCTTTTACCTGTATATTTCTCTTGATGAACATATTGACTCTATGAACTATTGCTAATCTCTCTAAAATGCTTCCAAGACGGATCGAGAAGCAACGTGATGATGAGAGATTACATGCAAAGACATGTAGGCTGTGGAAATGAACATGGGGATGCTGCTTGCAATCATGAGACTGAATTGGTGGCACATAACTTCATTAAAGAGGAAGAACCTATTCAATTTGTCATTGCGATTAGTTTTTTCGAAGAGGAATAAATGACATTCAGAGAAGAGGAAGAAATGACATTCAGAGGGAGATTGTTCAGCTGCGGAAATTAGATCCAGAGGGAGATTGTGTGACAGAGGGAGAGTGCCAAATCCTTTGCAGAGGATCAACAAGCTTGTATAGCAGTGTGACAGCAAAAGCTCTTTGCTTGGTCAAATATTGGAGCTAATTTCTTGGTATTGTGATAAGCAAAGCTATGAGAATGCTGCCCTTGTCGAGAGGGAGTCTTTGCTGAGAGGGAGTCTCAGCATTCAGGTGATCTTTATATGCTTTAATGAGTTCTTCTTCGAGAGGGAGAAGTTCGAGGTGAAATCCCTTGTTAATGCATTCTTCTCTGGGAGAAGTTTGAGGTGAAAGCCCTTGTTGCACCCTCTGCGAGTAGGCAAGGTTGTAATGCATTCTTCTCTGAGAGAAGTTTGAGGTGAAAGCCCTTGAAACACCCTCTGCGAGTAGGCAAGGTGGTAATGCATTCTTCTCTAGGAGAAGTTTGAGGTGAAAGCCCTTGTTCCACCCTTTGGGAGTAGCCATGGTGGAAGTCATATGTGAGACTCCATGACATTGTTTTCTGTTTCACCCTCTGGGAGTAGCTGTGGTGAATATTGCTATGCTGAGATAACAATTTTATTTAAGAAAATCTATGATGAGATTTTGCTGTTGACATTTTTTTGTTGCAGCTTCATTGTGCTTGTCAGGTTGAGACACACTATGACATTTGAATGATCTCTCTCTTCCTAAGAGGGAGTGTTAATGTTTTTATAGCTGCAAGAGATATTATTCTTCCTGTTGTTCCTTCAAGTTCGTGGAAGTCATATATGGCATCTTCATGTGATATCATGGCACCACAAATGAGATGACATGGCATCGTATATTTGCTGAGTGTTCATGTTGTTGGTTCATGTATTTATCTGCCTTCAGTTCTTTATGGTATCGTGGTCTCTCTGTGTTGCTATCGTCCGTTCATGATCGTGGAGGTGTGAATACTGTCGGTGACCTTGTAACGGTAGACGGCTCCTTGTATTGTAACTGTTGTCAAGAATTATCGGTCTCTCTTGTGATGACTCTTTGGCTTCCGACGTTTTTGATATAATCATTCAAGCACGATGGGTGCAAAGATGATAATGAATAAGAAAGTGCAAGGACGAAGTTCCTTTTAGATCTTCTTAGCATTAGTCTCTTGCATGATGGTATTCTGTTTTCAGCATGTGTAGGATCCCTTTCTCTGAGATATTTAGAGTCTCTATATTGAACATATGAAGAAGTCCAACCGTGGGCAAAATGTGAGAGTTCATGACAGATTTTAGCAGTTGTGGTGACTGTGTATTATGTGTATCTGAAGATTGCGATTTTGCTGCTTCAACAAGCACTGTATTTTGATGAAGACTTGTGCATAATGTTCTATGTGTTAATAGTATCTGTGAGATACTTGCAGTTCTGTATCTTCTGTGTATGCAATCAAACTGTGATAAGGTTTATGGTTTGATTGTTAAGAGTGAACAATCATAAGCAGGAGAATATTGTAACTGTGTTGAGCATACAATAAAGGCATCATATTTTGGATGTGGCTGGGTTTTCCCTCAAGTAGGAGGGTTTTCCTAGGGTAAATCTGTGTCTGGTTTTTCTTGTGCTTTGATGTTAAAGGTTATGATTATTGCATTGATTATATTCTGGTTCGAAAACATTAACAAAAACTTTAGATTGTATTTTTCTTGAGCTTAAGCAAAGTTTAGAGTGGGAAGTTCTCCCTACAAAAACAATGAATAACTTATCATGAAATGTTAGGGGTATCAATGTCTTTAACAAGAGAAGTCTGGTTAAAATCTAGTTATAGAATCTAAATCTCGATTTGTATTCTTGCAAGAAACAAAACTCTCAAAGAAAAACTTTTCTAATCTTATGAAGAATTTATGATGACATTAGCAAGGTTTGGTGGTTGCAGCTAAAGGTGCTTTAGGAGGCTTATGTATGCTTTGGAATCTAGCTTCCATTTACATTGATTTGTTGGCAAAGTTGTTTGATTGATTAACTATGCTTTTAACTCTCATTGAGTCAATTTCTCAGGTATTATGCTCAATGTTCATGACCCCAATAGTATGATGAAGAAAAAACATCTCTAGGGTGAATTATCAACACATTTAGCTCTATTAAAAGATAAATCTGTGTTGTTAGAGGGATTATAATGCGATAATAGGGGCTAGGGATAAGAAGGCTCAATGTATGCAACGTACTTAGTCAATTCTTGATTTTCACTCTGTTGTTGATGCCAACAATTGTTATGATATCCTTCTTAAAGAAGGCTCATATACTTGGAAAGATAGACAAATTGGTTTCTATTATGCATTGGAGTGCCTTGACAAGTTTATGATGTCCCCACTATGGCTTCTTCATAAATGTGTAGCTAAAACAACAATTCTCTCTATAATAAGCATATATCGTTTTCTTTTAAGCATAAAGATTTTTCCATATTCATTCCGTGCTGAAAACTTCTTTTAGCTTTGAACTCATGTGGTTGTTGTTTCCAAGCATTCAAAAGCTTTTTGATACCCGGTCAAAATAATGCCCTTGCATTTAAGGTATGGTTATATTTTGTGTTCCTTCCAAACTCAGCTATATCAAACAAAAATATTGGGCTTGGAATAAGGAGATTTTTTGGGAACATATTGAAAGAGAAAAGAGTGGTGGAAGCATTGTTAGAATAGATAGCTAAAAATCCAATATGCTGGGTTGAATGACACACTGTTGAAAGAGGAGCAAAGGTTATTAACTCTTCAAGAACAATGTCTTGCCGAGGAGGAAATATTCTGGAAACAAAAGGCAAGGGATAAATGGATATCAATTGGGGATAGGAAAACAACTTATTTTCATGCTGTCATTGTGGAAAAATGCCAAGAAAACTGAATCTCATCAATAGCAAATTTCTTAGGTCATAAGATTGAAGGAAGGTATGCTATAGTGGAAGTAGTAACCTGTTTTCGAAACCTGATGCAGTAATCTATTTGCTAAATCTTCTAACGGCTCTGGCTGAATATGACCTGGAGTAGAAAATTGCTTTTTGTAATTTATTCCTTTGGTGATAAGCAAGGAAGAAAATGTTGTGCACTTGGCATCTTCTTCCAAGGAGAAATTTGAAGCACAATCTTTGGTTTAAAGACAACATTTCAGGTTTGGATGATTTACATGCTAGGTATTTTCAGTTCTTTGGGAATCTATAGAACAAGATGTTGTATAGGTAGTGAGTGAATCATTATGAACTAGATAAGCTCTAAAGAATTCCAAATGCACATATTTGGCCACGGCTCCAAAAATTAACATTGTAGGAACGTTTAATGACAATTGTCCCATATCTTCATGTAATACCATGAACAAAATATAATCAAAATTGGTTGCTAAGCATTTAAAGGAGATCCTTCCCAAGCTAATATAGAAGGAACACAGTGGCTTTGTTTGTGGAAGCCAAATTTTAGATAGCATACTGATTGTGCATGAATTAATGCACTCCTTGCATAAAAGTGATTTATGTAGAATGGTCAAAAGCTAGATGTTGCCAATATGATTGTATTCATGGAAGTGTTCGGAAAGGTGTCTCAACTTTTCATCCTAAGGTTTCAATTTATTATTCGTTTACATTTATTTGCTATTTTGGACTCATATTGGGAAATGAGGTGGCTCACTTTGTGTTGGCATTATTTGCCATGTGTGGGATATTTTGGGAGGCGTGCAAGAGGTAAGAACATATAATGTCATTAAGAGTTGTAAGAGCATCTTAATTGGAGTTACTTATGATAGAGTTTTACTTATTAGATGATAATAGCTATTTATTACAAAGTAAGTAGAATAATCATAGATAAATGATTTGTGCTAGAAGTTGTAGAATAATACTGTTAATTGCATTATTCATTCAATGCATTTTTATCAAACAAAACTATAGTTCAGGGAGAGCGGTCAATAGATGAGATTATCTTCTTTAATTATGTGAGTTTTGAATAGACCCCCGAAGGTTGCCAAGTAACTACAGCCATTGACAATTAGTAAGAAATTGATTTCTAACAACTCTCACAAGCCGACAAATTAATTAACACATTAGTAGGGAATAACTAATTTAAAAACATAACCATGACAACATATGCTAATTATATTAGTGCTCATCCCCAACTTTTCCACCCCACTACCCCCAAAAGACAAAAAAAGTTGTCCTCCATATGGCAAGGCAAACAAGTAATGAATGACATAATTGAGGGGCAAGGGAAAGAGATCTACTTGAAGGCACTTCAACATCATCAAAAATAGAAGATTGTGTGTTCAAATGGGAGGAAACATCAGATCGTAACTTATAAACTTCTTATGTTCTTTGCTTTAGGTGATGAATAGCAAGGAGTTCCCACTCCTTGGAACCCTTGACCAGTTGAATTGCTTCCAGAGGAGAAATTTGAAGTAGGAGCGCTGCAATTCGGCTAGAGTTCGGTAAGTTCTTGACTTTCTCAGCTTAATTTATTGTAGTAAACCAGTTTAAAAGGGGTTTTAAATCAATTGTGGGAGAAAAATGTATTCTATCTATCAAAATTTTACCAAATATTCTCCAAAATTTGAACTCTCCTGTTCTCAATAAATTTCCAGCTACCATGAAGTAAATATGCCTGGGGTATGAGCATTTGTCTTAGTTGATCAACATATGCTTGAAATTGGACACACTAGGTTAGGGCATGTAAATTTGAACGATTCTTGCCAAAGAATTAATAAGGAAAATAGAGCCCTAGTAACCCAAAAGATGATAGAGAGTGGGCTATTACAAGCTGTTGGATTTCTAGTACCTGTACAATGCACAAACTTGGTGTTTGAGTGTATAAACCATCATGACCCATATACTACAGAAATAAGAACAAAGGATAACAATTTGCTAACTACCATAAACAAAGACACCATTGGCACATGCTTTTGTTTGCTCGAAGGGGAAGTGTACATAGATTGTAACTTCATCCTTTCTCACCAATTCAATATAGGAATGTGATTGCATAGGAGTGGTTTGCTACTCCTAAGAAAGGAAAATCACAATTGCCCAAAATATTGCACAATTCTCATTTTGCAGTGAAAATTTCAGACATGATAACCCTCTTGCATAGATTGAAAGGTAATGAGAATGCTTATCATCTTGAGAATGGATGTACTTCATCCAAATAATCATCACTGGAGAACAATATTTGGACTGGGCACAAATCATTAGTGACTGATTGCATTCAATGATAGAGTTCCCGATTGAACAAATTCTTCAACATGTCTTCATGTTTGTTCTACACATTGGCCTGCAGTAGACAATGGCCAGGTCTATGCCTTGCAGAAGCCTATGATCACAGAATTCAGATTTATAATTATCATACTCAACATTAATTGGAAAACAACTACAAAAGGTTGAAGAGAGTGAATGATTGCATTTACAATGAAGTTGGTGAGATAAATTCAAGGAGAAATGAGTTTAAGAATCTCTCAGAGGCTGTCCAATTGATAAAAACCTATGGTAACCATTTTATCCCTTTACAAAGGTTCACCTACTGCTGGGTAAAACTGTGGTTCAGAATTAAGATAGGAATTACTCTTTTGTTTGATTTAGATTGGCCTTGTGTTGGTTTCTCAGTTTATACCTAAAGGCTAAATGTGTCAATCTGGTACTTCGTAAGCTTTCGAAAGGTATTGGGGCTATTTGCCGAAGAAATGAGAGCAGCAAGCTAAGTGGGGATGTGATGCAACTATTCAGACTTGAAATCAAATAACTATTTTAAGGCACACTTCCTAAATTGATTCACACTTCTTTAATTTGAAAGGCTGGACTAAAGGTTCTGCTTCCTGTCACAATTGTGACAGGATTTGTAGACTAATGAATGAACAACTTACTGATCAATTACTCAGAAATTCCAGAATCTTCAAAATAGATGTTTCAATTAATTACCACTGCAAAAATAATAGAATCCAAAGATCATTCATAAACCAACTAGATAATTAAAACAGTGATCAACTCATAAATGAAAGAACTCGATATCAAAGACATAAATTTTTATTCACAGAATGAACTAACATAATCCACAATATTAAAGTAATCTATACATTCACCACACAACACAAATTAAAGATCACCAGGTAACTTCGGGGCAGGCCCAACCTCCTCAGTTGCCTGGTGATGAAGCACTTTTGATCTACTGCAAACTTATCCGCACAAAGAAAGATTTCAGGTAACAGTAGTTTAGATTCTTGAACCAAAAATATAGATCATATTGCATTCCCAGTCTTATGCGTATATGCATATTTATACTACGCCATATACTAAGATTATCATATGTTTGAAAACAATATAAGTTGTTTGTATGCAAACAGAACGAGCTAAATATAATCGATTAGGGCCGCAGGCCACTATATCGAAACTGTTTGACATAGTATGCAACAAATTAAAATAAGCTAGGTATATAAACTAATTTAAGGCCACAGACCATAACTTATTCGATATAATAGATAATGTCTTTTTGGTCAAAATAGATCAAAACTGTTTTGATTTTATCTTCTCTGCTTCCTCATCATCTGTGTACTCGACAACTCTAACACCCCATCGAACAACTTTTTTCCATATGCGTACGGCTTCCTATTGATCCCCTGTTATGATAATCATGCAATTTAATCAGCAAATAACCAAGGTTTTTGATATAGTTTCAGTTTTGACTTTTCTTATACATTTATAAAATTTCTCCTTTTTAATTACCAAATAGTGACAGGAATGACTGAAAGAAGCATCGGAATGGAAAACAAAAAGGACAATCAATGGGTAAAACAACACATTCTGGCCTCATCATTTTCCCCAGCTGAGGGTTTTGCATGCCCTCATGCAAAAAGAGTTTATTTACAGACCCGGTGGAGAAGCTAATTTCTGCAGATTACTGGTGATTTCATGAAGCCATTGTTGTTTCATTTCCTTCATGAGCTGTTCATGTTCGCAGATTGGCATGCAAGGCTCTTTACCAGTAGTCACTTGTTCAATTTCAACTTTAAGCTTACTAATTTCTTCTGCCAGAGAACAATTGGTAGCTTGTGCTTCCTGAAGCTGGGCTTCAAGTAGTTGATTCTCCTCCTTCAATTGTGCAATTGAATCCCTTAAAGCCCAAATTTCCGCTTTTTGTTTCAGCCAGAGTTCCTATTTTTCCTTTATGTTCTCAATCATTTCATCCAACTTCTTTTCCTCAATATGGGTAATGATAGGGGCTTCGAGTGAGTCTAATAACTCGTATTCTAGAAAATCTTCCTGATCAATGTTTCTGTCATAAATATCTTCATTGTCAACCTGCATTGCTTCATCTTGTGTATCTTGAACCTCCTGGTTAACATTTCCTATCTTTTTTGCAGACATTTCTTCTTGAAATTGCAGCACCTCCTTTAATTATGTCTTCCCCTATGTTCTTATCAACTATATTTTCATTACCAGTGTTAGGGATTTCTCGTTCGTGGTCAAACTCAACGTCTTTTGTATGAGCTACATCAGGGCTAGGGGGACTTGCTCTATTTTAGCCGCTGTTCCTTTGTTTTTCTTTTTTTTCTATGTCTCAGTTCTTGACTCATGTTCCCCTATTTCTTGGTTACTTCTGATAAAATCTGTAAATCCTCATCAATTGTTTGCTAGGGCTCGCAATTTCAGTCGCTACATTAGCCAAATTCTTTAACCGAAACTCACATGTAATTTGTTGTGTTTCATTCTTATCGTTGGGGGTAACAAAGGGCTCGATTAGAGGCGAACCTGAAGATAACTTCCGTTTACATCTAGAGTCTGGGGTTTGTTTATTGGTTTCTTTAGAGTTAGCACTTGAGCTTCTGGGATATGGGCTTTGGATTTGCTTACTACTAGAATCTAGGCGTTACTTAATTTGCCTCTCAAAAACCCTTCTTTTTGGAGTAGGGGAAGAAGTGCTAGGGTTTTGTTCGGATTCCACATTTTCATCATCTTCACCAGGAAGATTCTCTTCTTCCTCAATAGGACTATCTCCCTGTTCATGGGCCTCTTCTTCCAAAGATCTTTCCTTATTAGAAGACTTCACCTTTGCTAAATTCTTAGAAGTAGAGTCATAACTAACAAAGGATTCCTAGTCACCCAGGGGAGAATTTTTTTGTAATTCCCTAATGACCAACAACCTAATGAGCCCATGATGAGCTATGGAATTATTATGCCCCTCTTGAATAGTCACCCATACATTGCAAAGAAGAGTACAAAAAATAGGGAATATTGACAAGCATACCTTTCCGCATATGTAACATTAAAGAGAAATGTTGGGCAAAGACATAAATGTACCTGCCTTTGCATGTTATATACTAGATAATGAATTTAGCTACATCCTTCCAGTGGTCTGGAAGTGAAGACAATTTTGTACCTTGCCCAGTGACCATCTCAACAGATTCTCCCTTGTCTAAAAGCTGTTTCCGCATGGGCTTAAGGTCCACTACCCTCTTTGAGATGTTAGGGAAATAATTCTCCCCGGTTAGGGGCAAACCAAAAACTTTGGCAATGGATTCGACTGTAATATAAATGGTTAAACCTTGAACAACGACCTGATGTGAGGATAGACTCAATACAAATTCTCGAGCTACTTTCTCATCATATCCCCTCAATCTCTTGAAATAAACATCCCATTAAGCTTATATAAAGACTTTACATGCCTCTCTATGCTTCAGATCCCTTAGCTCATCCATAGACAAGGTTTTATACCGGGGACACTTAACTCTGCCATGGATATACCAGGAAGTCCTGTTGAAACAACCCACTAAACCAGCACCAATTTCTGCAGAAAAACCAAAATCGCTAGAGAAGACAAACAATTTGTTAAGGAGATGGTTACAATAGACAAGAGGAATAGTAAAAAACCTAGTGGCAGCTAGTAAGTGGGTATAATGACGAGGGCTAAAAATGGAATTATGATGATGGAGATGTGGTTTTTAGTAAAATGTTAACGATACAATCATAGAAAGGAGATATTGCATAGTGACGTAAAATTGCGTTCCCCCTAGCTTAGCAAATGATCCGTCCACAGGGCATGTCACCATTCGATAAGGAAAATGAAGAAATTAAATAAATACAGAAGAAAAGTAAAATGAACGTATTCAAAATACTGAGGGCATTAGGAAGAGCATGTAATGCCCCCTCTCGTTTAACCAGTAAATAAATAAATAATCATGTTAGCCTATTTTTTATTCACCCCATAGGCTAAACATTGATTTAATAAAGGTTGTAAAGTATTAATTAAATAAGAGGCCAAAAAGCTAAAGTCCCAACAAATATTATTTTAGATTTTTCATTGTGGGGCCACACCTTAAGTTCCTATTTTTCTGTCATGGGCGTGGGGCCATTTTTTAATTGGTATTCGAGTTAGCAATTAAGTTATCTCAGCCAACTCAGTAGTTTTTTGTGACAAGGCATGTGGGGAAGAATTTAGCAATTGTCTTTTATTGGCTTTCATTATTGGAAGAAAGCTAAAATCTACTTTCTTAAATTGTTGAGGTCTTTAATTGTGGAATCGCATAAGGAAGAATTCATTCTATGCTTTTGATCAATTTTTTTTTCTTGCTCTGTAAATCAAAACCACAGTGTGCATTCTCAGGACGCAAACTCTGGAGGAGGCTTCAATTCTGGACAAAACCCCAAAAGTTCCATCTCGTAGCACGACCATTAGTTTCTTTTGGTACCAAGACTAGAAATATTGCCTCACAGATAAATTCAATAGCAATTGGACGTTTTCAGCAATATATAGTTGCAGTGGGTCTCATAGTAGCTACATCCTAGCTATCCTGGTATAATAAATTGGCAATCTGGGTTAATTTCTACTAGCAAAGGGTGATCTAGTATGACTTTTGTAAACAACTAATGCTTCTTCTGTTCTTTTTGATAATCAATCTCTTATAAACTTGTAAGACTCAATTCTAAGCAAATATATGAAAAGAAACGCTCTGTTTGAGTAATGTGAATAGTATTAGTATGCTGCGTGTAGCTTACTAATCATGTTATGAGATATATCATGATTGGGAAATGCTTGAGTGTTTTTTTACGAATAACACTAGTTTAGATCATTTCAGAGTAGATTGTTGAAGGTCATCTGGTACGGAGGATGTGACCGCAAAGGGCATAAATGGGAAGTAACTGGAGCACCACATGTGACAAAAAGAAGCCAAGAATCCACGTTGGCAGAAATGTCTTGTAATAATGACGAGCAACTGCACTGTGAAGGATGACACAAAGCAACCAACGCATCCAAGAAAGGTACAATCATAGGAAGACCAGTCTGCCTGGAATAAAGGAAAGTTCAAATACCACAAGGACATGCGGACATCGACACAAGTGTGCAAGGGCTGCATTGGAACCCACGACCAACATGGACGGAAGTGCCAACTCATGAGGATAATCTGAAAGCGACAACCCAAAGTTCTTGATGACAGGAAATTTCGAGCACATAAGTGACATGAAGCTGTTTTTTTTATGATAGTGGGCCACCGATCACTCAGTTATCACCCCAATGTCGCCTAGAGGTGCTGGAATTCCAGTTTTCACATTCAAGTTTATTATACAGTTACCATTTGCCGGAAAAATGGTTTTCAAATGGGAACTGGCCAACAACGCCCAAAGGTTTTCATTGTTGGATCTTTTATTGCTTTTTTTTTTTCGTTTATTGGGAAGTACCTAAAAGGTACTTGAAGAGGTCATAGGAACTCTGTCAAGAAGATGGAGTTCCTTAAACAAATTGAAAACAAAATCGTCCTTGGAAATAGGTCGCTTGTATAGCTTTAAATGGTGACCATTGACAATGAGGGCCATACAATCAAAATCTATAGTGTGAAGCTTAACAACACCATTATCGTAGACAACCTCAATCTCATAAGGTCCAAGCCACCGAGTGTGAAACTTTCCTTAGAAATCTTGGAAGTAGGAATCATGCAAGAGTGCCCAATCACCTGGTTGAAATGATTGTTGTTGAATGAAGTGATCATGCCAAAGAGCACGCTTCTTTTGAACTGTCTTAGCATGAAAAAGAGCTTCTTGATGCAATTCATCCAAAGAATGCAGTTGAGCAATATGCTCTTTCTGTGCATCAGAAAGACTCATACCTAGATGGAGTGCAATGCGAAGAGTTTTCACCTCAAACTCAATAGGAAGAACAACTTTCTTACCATAAAAAAGTTCATAAGGGGTTAGACCAGTGATGGTCTTCCGCGTTGTACAATAGGCCCACACAACTTCAAGGAGTTGTGCGGCCCAATCATGCTTTTGAAGAGCAACTGTCTTGGTGATAATATTTTCAATCTCTCTATTGGTGACCTCAACCTGCCCATTAGCTTGAGGATGATACGGCAAGGACTTGCGATGTTAGAGTTCATACTCGTACCAAAGCAGAAATGAGCTCAGAGGTGAACTGAGGTCCTTGGTCTGTGACTATCTCTCGTGGAACACCATATCTTGTGAAGATATCAGAATAGAGAAAGTCAACTACCTTTGTATCCCGTGTATGTTTCAAAGCAATAACCTCAACCCACTTAGTTACATAATTTGTACATACAAGAAGACACTCCTTGTTCCTTGATGGTGGGTTAATCGGTCCAACAAAATCAAGGCCCCGCTTTTCAAAGGGCTCAAAAGATAGTTGAGGCAGCAAAGGCATCTCATCAAAGCGTGTGGGACGACCCATATGCTAACATTTATCACAATGATTAACATTAACGCTTTCAATCCTTATGGATTGTAGGCCAGCAATATCTAACAATAAGAATCTAAAACAGTGAGAGCCAAATAATGGATTTCAAAGAATTTGATTTTATGTACAGAATGAGCAAGACGCTCATAAATAATACAAGAGTATTTACAAGAATAGCAAGTTTCTAATAAGAAACTGCTAAGA
>MU224239.1:312159-331168 GCA_018584345.1 Thuja plicata
ATAATAAATATAAAAGGTTCTATTTATTATTAAGGATTGATTTTAATAATTAAATATGGAGCAAATAATATAAAAGAATATATTATTATTAAGGACCAAGTTGGCCAGTCCTTGAGGGAAAGAGTTAAGACTCTTGGAGAGTCATCATTATGTATAAATAAAGAGAGTAGATCTGCTCAAGGAACTCACCGGAAACATAATGTGATAAGTACTTGAGCAGAATTGCAATTGCATATTCTTAATCATTTTCATCCTCTACTTGAGCGATTTATTTTAGATCACTTAGAAGCGAAATTCAAGGTTCGAATTGGAAGAAGAAGAGTAGATATTGAAGTGTGAACTATACCAATCTAGAGCAGACCTTGATAGTGAATTAAAGAGCAGATTGGAGGCTACTAAGAGTAGAAAAACTAGGGCAGAATTCAAGGACAATTTAAGCAGCCCTAAAGGTCGAATTATGGCAGAATTAGAGCACCCTAAAAGGGTGAATTAAGGCAGATCAAGAAGGACGAACTAGGGAAAATTGGAGCAGCCCTAGAAGAGTGAATTGAAGACTTTCAAGAGCTGATTCATAACAGTCATTGAGGGACTAATTTGAAGAATACAAAGTGCAAATTTGAAGCCAACAGAAGGATAAATCTGGGTATTATCTTTCTTTACTTGAGAATATTTATTATATCCTGTGTCTTAGTATTTGAAAGAACTCTATAGATTGTATATTCCTTGTTAGAATCTGAAAACATTAACATAATATGGGGAAGCAATATACATAGAGGGGGGGGTGAATCAGGATCTGTAAAACTTTTATACTTCTGAAACAAACTGATTCAACATGTAAACATAAACATTAACTGAAATGCTGTAATAGATCTAACATCTAATCACATCCACAATGAACACAACACAAAGATTTGGTAACCCAGAAACCCTTGAAAGGTAAAACTGGGGTGGGGATGACACCCACAAATCTTCACTATTGCAGTAACAAAGTATGCCTGTTAGGGCTACAAAGTTTGATCACTTCTGATGATCTACCCTGTGAGGGGTCAGCCCTGTTAAGAGCTTACAGACTTATACAATCTACCTTGTTAAAGGATTTAAACTTACAACTAAGTAAGCACTCTGTTAAGAGATTTACAAAGGCCTGTTAGAACCACTCTGTTAAGAGATTTACCTTGATTCACTTGCTAGAATGTATTAGTACTTGCTCAAATCATTTTGTTATTTCCCTTGTCTACATCTATTGCATTTCATCTGCACTGTTTTATTTCCCCCTTGATTACATCTTATTGCATTTTCCCCTTGTTTTTGTCACTCTTGTCTGCTGGGGTTGTAGGAATCAGGATCTGTAAAACTTTTATACTTTTGAAACAAACTTATTCAACATGTAAACATAAACATTAACTGAAATGCTGTAATAGATCTAACATCTAATCACATCCACAATGAACACATAACACAAATATTTGGTAACCCAGAAACCCTTGAAAGGTAAAACTGGGGTGGGGATGACACCCACAAATCTTCACTACTGCAGTAACAAAGTGTGCCTGTTAGGGCTACAAAGTTTGATCACTTCTGATGATCTACCTTGTGAGGGGTCTGCCCTGTTAAGAGCTTACAGACTTATACAATCTACCTTGTAAAGGATTTAAACTTACAATTAAGTAAGCACTCTGTTAAGAGATTTACAAAGGCCTGCTAGGACCACTCTGTTAAGAGAATTACCCTGATTCACTTGCTAGAATGTATTAGTACTTGATCCTTCGGTCTGCACTTCAAATGCTGATAACGGATCTCCTTTTTACAACTCTTAACTAATCTCACGATCTAATATATCTCTTTTCTGTCCTTCACTGCTCTGCTCCGTCACTCTGCCTAGTCTATGCTTCAGATATGCAAAACTCTATTTCACATGCATACACACCCGATCTTTGCTCTTCACATCCGCATCCACATACATGCATAGATTTAGGGTTTGAAGCATTCCATAGATAGACAACTGATGAAGCATCCAGATCAAGATCAATGATCTAGATTCATCACTTTTGCCGCTTAAGTATCCCCAATTTTGATTGGTTGCATTGCTTGCATAAGGATTCATGATCTCAGAAATAACGCGTAATTAATGCATTAAATATCTTCAACAATCTTTAAATGATACATAGAAGTCGGCCAAAACGGTTTACCTAGGTGTTTGTACCATTCCAAACACATATATCAAAACTGTCTCACTTGACATATGTAAACTCTGATGCTCGGTCAAAATTGTCACTCGACACTAACTGTCTATGCAACTAGGCAATCATTCTGCTTGGCAACTACTGAGTACTCAACAACACTGACTTGCTCGACAGTAACTATTGCTTGGTCAATACATAATATATACACAAGTCATTTACATTGCTCGACCTTAGTGGGATGGCTCGGTCGTAGTGATGACCGACCAACCTGCCTTGATTATGACTAAGTGTGTGACTCTAATAGACAACAAAACTTGGAGATCAACAATCTCCCCCTTTGACATTGTTGGCAAAAACACTTTTTAACGACTCTTCAATCCCTTAACAAAAATAGTACTCAAGTATACCAAAAACTCCCCCTAAGATTATGACTCGGTCTTCATAAAGATTTCACTACATATACACCATAATCTTAAGTACACAACTCCAAAAATAACAAAACAGTATGTTATACCTTTCCTGCTCAAATCATTTTGTTATTTTCCTTGTCTGCATCTATTGCATTTCATCTGCACTATTTTATTTCCCCCTTGATTACATCTTATTGCATTTTCCCCTTGTTTTTGTCACTCTTGTCTGTTGGGGTTGTAGGGTTCAGACCATACTTGTCCACAAATGGTTTATGAATCTGTAGGATCATTGCCAATGCATTATCCCAATTGGTTTTGACAGACTCCAAAACCTGTAACTTAATATCTAGCTCGGCAGCTAGATCAATCAAACTCTCTGCAATATTGAGAGGTCGTTCTCTTTGTGCTAATTCTTTTGCAGCTGACAACTCTCTCTGCATGACCTCCAAATGAGGTATCAACATAGTATGAATAGAAACCAATTTAGCCCTTATTCTACCATCATTAGCCATGAGCTCGGCTAATCTCCCTTGGGCGTGAGTCAACCTGTTAAAATGAATAGAGCTGGCATTGGCATCCATGCTCAGTGAATGTCCTGTTGACTTCAAGTCTGATTGTAGCTTCTCAATAAGTTGTTGATTCTCCTTTGTAAAGAATTCGACATCACATAGTTGTTTAAACTTTATACAAAGAAAGAACATTTTCTACAACTTCTTCTAAGTTACTTACCAAATCAAAAAGTGCAACCTGTTTTACATTAAGTTCTTTTGCAACTTTCTCAAGAACTTGGGCCTCAAACTTTCTCTCAGACCATTGCATTAGCTTCTCATTAGCATCAATATCATCATTGTTCACCTTTTGAACAATATGAACCAATTGATCTATAACAAGTGCTTGCTCATTTATATCCTGAAGTTCAAATGCATCAACAAATATATCTTTGATATCATGTAATACCTGCTTCTGTTGATGTTCTCTTTTCATTTTCTCTTGTTTGCTCTTCCTTTTTAGTAAACTCTGCAAAAATTTGCACTTGGTCATAAGACAAGTTATTAGTGTCCCATTTTGGAATCACTATAACTTCATCAAGTGTCACCTCGGTGCTCAGAGACTTGTCCTTTTTCTTATGTGAATTCTTCTTCTTAGTCTCTGGTGTGCTGCTACTCGGCTTATGCTCTACTTGCAATGTACTGGTGTCACCACTGATTGAGACTAACTCCTTCTGAGTAAAAATTACCTGTTGTTCAGGTGTATCAGCAATCTTAGTTTCAGTAAGTGGTAGCTTTATCAATGCTTGAATTGCCTCTTGCTCTATAGGCTCCTGTTTCTCCTTGGTCTCTATAGTCTTAGTCTCCTTTGTTTCTTCTTTATGAGGTCCGAAGACATCTATTGCAGATTTATCTGCTTGATCTTCTTTGCTCTTATCTCCTTCCTCAATAACTTCAAAGTTTTCTTCGGTAGGGGAATCTGGAATGTTGATTGTATCCTCACCCTGCTCCTCGGCATTCAAACCTTGTGTATCCTCACTAGTAATTGTGGTTGAGTCATCAATTGCTAGATCCTCTATTTGTGCATCCTCAACCTTCTCCTTTTTTTCTTCCTCAACATTATCAGGCTCATCAATATCTTTATTATCAAGCTCAACTTGTTATGACGTGCCTTCATCTTTGCTTGCACTCTTATCAACTAACAATCCAAAAATTATCGTCCATATTCTTTGGCTCTATTGTACAACTCCTTCAACATCTTTCCTCAGTATTGAATAAACTCTCAATTTAGGAATGAATCTATTCCTATGTTGCTCCATGAATTTTGTTCGCTGTTTCTGTGTCAATTCAGACAATATTTGGGTTGAGGCCCCTTCTCTAATCTGCCTTTTAGTCTTAAGAGCAAACTGCCATCTCTCATCAATCTTCTTGAACAATTCTTCAGGGACTAGATTCCCAATCTCTAAAGGTGTCATCTTGTATGACACTAACATATCCATCATGGCCTCTTCTATCTTTGCCTTGTCCTTGGTACTTAACTGTTCAAACTTAATGAACTTGAATCCTGACAATCCTGCTGAACTCTTGATGTTGTGGCAAATCTCATCAACATTTGTAGGAGGTTTGTGTGTAGAAACTTTTAATTTGTTGATGTCTTCTGTGTCTGTCATCTCTTCATCTTCATCATCTTTACCCAATATATATTTCCTTCTCGGCTTCCTCTTAGGTTTGCTCGGCTTAGCTTCAGTTTGTACTTGTTTCCTTTTCCTTGAGCTCTCTCCTTCAACTTTCTTTACTAAGATTTTCTGTGGTGGCTCAACTGTTATCATAGTTGTTGATGCCCTAGTTCTCGGTCTAGATGTGGCAGGAGGAGTAGGTTTCTGCTTTGAACTCCTCTTCTTAGTTGACTCGACAACCATCACTTTCTTACCCTTCTTATCCACTTCCACATCTTCATCTTCACTCTCTTCTGAATCACTAGATTGGTCCTCACCTTGACCTTGTGTGATTTGTATTGGTGCATCATCTTCTTCTTCTTGTTCTCCAAACATCTTCTCAAGGTTTTTCACTATTTTCTTTCTTTTCCTCTCCATGGTTGCAGCCTTCAATCCCATGGTTATCTTTGATTTTGCTTCTTCCTATATCCCAAACACCTTAGCCTTTTTATCAACTTCCTTTGCAAGTAATGTTGTGTTTGCTGCAGATGTTTCATCTATATTCACTTCATAAGGCAATGGCCTCAACCATGCTACCCTCGGTACTACAACTTGTACATAGGTATAATCAGTATCAACTAGAAAGCAAACATCATCATAATGCTTCTCTACTAGTGAAACATGATTCTGCTCCTTATTCTCATCTTTTTCTTAAATTCAACAAAATAGTTTCCCATGATATTATAAAAATTCTCTCCTATCTGCTATATAAACTCATTAATATGTTGTGTCACTGGTCGGTCCTGACTCCATACTACATCTCCTATAGTAGGAAAAGTATTCTGGACATAGAAAACTATGCATACTAACAGGGATCTAAACTTACACATAGAATTCTTTGCCTTCCCGATTGATGATAGGTTCTCAGTAAGTTGAGTCATCTGTAGCTCGGCAAGATCATATGTATGATTTTTCTTCACTATCTTCCATGCCTGATTAACTGCAACACAGGGAACACTATCCAATCTGCTTAACTGATAAAATTTGTGTGCAATCACTCTAACTGCAAAGTCAATTTTAGGATATGTGATCGTTGAAATTGTCATTCCTCTCTTGTTCCACTCGGCTAAAGCGTTCTTCTCAATATCTTCCTTGTTCTGACAACGCATTGTTCTTTTCCCTTGCATAATAGGATAACAAGTGACTCAGTGGATGATATCCTTGGTAATCTTCACTGGTCCATTCTCCAGCCACAAACTCATATCATGAATTCTGCTCAGAACTATCCTGATCCATTCAATTTTGAAGTTGCGAGGGAAATCTAGGGCACAGACTAACCCTTTGTCGGCAATGTGCTGATGCTCGACCTTTAATGCCCCATTTTTACACAGTTTGTTGTAGGCTTCCCTCAACTCAAAATCTCCAACTTCACTGATCTTACACATGTAACATGCTCTTACATCATGGATCATAAGAACTTTTGGCGGGATTGATGACAGGACTCCCGAAAGATCTCCCTTCATCGCAGTCTCAGGTACAATACAGAAATTGCGCGGTGCGCATGTATCACTCCTAACTAACTGAACATTCTTCATTTCCTTGTCTTGTCTCTTCACTCCAACAGATGAATTGGCAGCCATTTGTCAGATTAGGGTTCGTGAAATAAATTCTGGGTAACTCAGCAACAACGGGTCTTCAACCTTTCTCAGTACTTGCCGACGATACACAGTGAAATCTTTACAAACTTCGCTCAAATCGTTCTTCGAATCGCCTTTGAATCTCTCTGCAAACTCTAATCGCTTTGTGAAATGAAAAATGAACGGCGAAATCCATTATATACCCTTAAATGGTCGAATTAGGTCTTCATTAAATGTTTCGTACAATGGTAGGTGTATAACAGCTATCTCGGTCCTTGAATAAATAGCTCGGTTAACTCATTCCATCACTCGGTCACTACTGACACTCGGTCAACATATCAGCTCGGTCGATATAAGGGCTCAACACATACTAATACTGATGCTCGACATCAATTGTGCATATTAATTCTTTGGTCGGTTCTTGTCTCAGATCTGTCCTTGTGCATCTTAACTTATATCTTATGTTAGGAACTGGTGTAAAATATAGCATTAGAGAAAACAGTTCCTTACATACCTTCTTTGCTTAATTGGAAGTAGTGTGATCACCTGATCCATTGGATTGGGTGATCTTGGCTTCACTGGTTCCACTACTGCTTGCTTCTTCTTTCTTTCTCCATGTCAGATTCATCTAGTTCTTTATCTGCTCAATAGTAGGTGTCGGGGCTCTCGTCTTGCAGGCTCTCCTAGTATGATCGATCTTGTGACAACTATAACAGACCAAACTTCCATTCATCCAACTCTTGGATTTACCTATAAAGTGTCATTATACAATTTTCTTCAATATGATCATATTCAGCACAATAATGACAACTATGCCTTGTATTGTAATCCCAATTGAATGTGTTACCTTTCCTTGGTGCATTGCCTTATTTCTTGGATGTCCACTTAGATTTTGCATTGGATTTGCAATCTTGAGTTCTATGACCAAACTTCTGGCAATTGTAACAATGTCCTTGAAATCAAGGTGAAGTAGGTGTATTGCTAGTCTTTGACCTGCATTCATGTGCCTGATGTCCATGCTTCTTACAGTGAAAGCAATATCCATTGAATTTGGGCTTAGGATTGGACTTACCATTCTTTCTTCAACAAATATTTGTTGTGTGACCTGGTTTTCCACAATGATGACATGTACGTTTTCTGTTCTTCGGCTTTGCATTTCTCTGTTCTCCACTCTTTGATGATTCTCCTTTAGTGCATGATAGGTGCTTGGTATGACCAAGTCCAGAGGTGTCATTATTCCTTCTTGGTGATCTCATTAGTTCCTCAAAGTATCTCAAGGCTTCATTAGGTTTGTTTATCCTCTCAATGAGTTCTCTTTCAGATCTCAACTCATTTTTCAGTTGATTGTTCTCCGATCTGAGATATGTAATTTCAATTTCTTTTTTGTTTACCTCTTGATTTGCAAATAACAGTTGGTTGACCATGTCGAACTGATTGTTTGTGAGCTTCTGCACATCACTTGTCCTTTCATCAAGTCTAGTAGCCATATGTCTCTTGTCTTCTTTTGCTATTGTTTTGTCTTCCTCAACTTTCTTTTGATCAATCACCTCACATAGTGTTATTGATTGAGTTTCCTGTTCTATCTTTAGCCTTTTGAATCGTTCTTTCAGTGTGTTGTTCTTCTCCAATAGATCTGCAATTGCTGCATTAGTTTCTTTGGAATCTCCATTGTCAAATAGACCTTCAGTGTCTTCTTCTTTGTATTGACTGTCATTCAGCTGAGTTGCCAATTCTTTCCTAGCCTTTAAGGATTTCCTCAATTCTTCTCTTGCTGTCTCAAGCTGCTGTAGTGCCAGGTGGATATCAATCTTCTGATTCTCAATGACTTTTCCCAGCTTATAAACCTCTATCTCCAAGATCTTAACTCTCAAGTGGTTAGACTTCTTCTAAGAGAACAATGCTCTGATACCAATTATTGGAAGTCTAATATGGGAAAGTAGTATACTGAGAGGGGGGGGGGGGGGGGGANGGGGGGGGGGTGAATCAGGATCTTAAAACTTTTATACTTCTGAAACAAATTGATTCAACATGTAAATATAAACATTAACTGAAATGCTGTAATAGATCTAACATCTTAATCACATCCATAATGAACACATAACACAAAGATTTGGTAACCTAGAAACCCTTGAAATGTAAAACTGGGCTTGGGATGACACCCACAAATCTTCACTACTGCAGTAACAATGTGTGCCTGTTAGGGCTACAAAGTTTGATCACTTCTGATGATCTGCCCTGTGAGGGGTCAGCCTTGTTAAGAGCTTACAGACTTATACAATCTACCTTGTTAAAGGATTTAAACTTACAACTAAGTAAGCACTCTGTTAAGAGATTTACAAAGGCCTGTTAGGACCACTCTGTTAAAAGATTTACCCTAATTCACTTGCTAAAATGTATCAGTACCTGATCCTTCGGTCTGCACTTCAAATGTTGATAACGGATCTCCTCTTTACAACTCTTAACTAATCTCACAATCTGATATATCTCTTTTCTGTCCTTCACTGCTCTGCTTGGTCACTCTGCTTGGTTTATGCTTCAGATATGCAAAACTTTGCTTCACATGCATACACACTCGATCTCTACTCTTCACATCCGCATCCACATACATGCATAGATTTAGGGTTTGAAGCATTCCATATATAGACAACTGATGAAGCATCCAGATCAACATCAATGATCTAGATTCATCACTTTTGCCGCTTAAGCATCCCTAATTTTGATTAGTTGCATTGCTTGCATAGGGATTCATGATCTCAGAAATAACGCGTAATTAATGCATTAAATATCTTCAACAATCTTTAAATGATACATAGAAGTCGGCCAAAACGGTTTACCTAGGTGTTTGTGCCATTCCAAACACATATATCAAAACTGTCTCACTCGGCATATGTAAACTCTGATGCTCGGTCAAAACTGTCACTTGACGCTGACTGTCTATGCAACTCGACAATCATTCTGCTCGGCAACTACTGAGTACTCGGCAATCACTGACTTGCTCGACAGTAACTACTGCTCGGTCAATACATAATATTTACACAAGTCATTTACATTGCTCGACCTTAGTGGGATGGCTCGGTCGCAGTGATGACCGACCAACCTGCCTTGATTATGATTAAGTGTGTGACACTAATAGACAACAAAACTTGGAGACCAACAATGATATGCACTTAATAATTAATTATTATTAAAGTACAACTTTAATAATAATTATAATATTATAACTTCATTAATCATCACATATTGATTCTGATTTCACCAAGAGGCAGCCCACTGTATTCACTGCTAACTGGGGTGCCTTACTATAAATAGTAAGTGTACCAAACTGACCCAAATGAAGAGCAATTCTGAACACTTTTAACCTCCGGAAGGGAAAGAGCCCCCTGTTTTGCCAACTGGGACCTTCTAACCATTAGTCTTAGCCTACAAGGTCCAATGATAGGCTAATCCAAACAAACTTTGATGCTCACGAAAATGGGGACATTAAAACACCCTTACCGCACACAATCTTGACATTTACTAGACTATAGCCACACTAGTTATTATAATATTAATTAGTGTAGTGTAGTATATAGCAGAAAATGTGGACTTTAGTTATAATAGTTCACCTAGTAGGTGCCAACCAACACAATATCAAAACGTTGAGAATGTTGAAGATGATGATTGGGACACAACAATTCCTCTTGGACTTTGTAGTCAGTTTTGTTGCAGAAGAAGGCGTATGACGCACTACTCGAGAGGGGATGGCTAATTGTTGCAAAGGCAAACCACAACTGGAAGCAAGACACGCTCTCGATTGGGAGAAATGGGAGGAATTATACCATTGACTTGAGGAATCAAGTAGTGAGCAAAAATTTGGCATCATCCGAGTTCGAGTTAGAAGATGGAGAATCAAAGATGGGCTAAGAAGGAAAACACATGGAACTGAATGATGAGGGGGTGCTCGATCTTGAGAAATGAGAATTCTCTTAATGGATTATTTCATTGGCGAATGGAGGACTATGAGGTGTTTCTGTCGATGTGTGATTCTCTTGTAGCTACAACACTTGGTAAAGAGCAACCAATGGAAGCATGTAAAATTATGGATGATACATTTGACAGTACAAAGAGCAGAATATGTAATGTGGAACATATAAATAATTGTCAAGGGAAATCAACTTAACAAAAAATTCACAGGAAAGGAAATAGTCGATGGCAAAGGCATCGTATTTTATTCTTGGTGAAGGCACTTTCGAATTTATAATCTCCTTATTTTAGTGTACAGATTGCTTTCATATGGCCCCCACTTTGCATCATACGACAACATGGTGGAGTAATTTATCTCGTATGGACTATATTTTTAATGGTATGGCCAACTTCATTTACATCGCACAACATTTTTCTATTTGCATCATACAAGCTGTTGAAGTTTGATAGCTGCAGGAGATATTTGCTTATCTGAAATATGTACAGGTTGTTTAAATGCGATGCCTATTCTCTGCGATGTCTATTTCTTCCTTATGGTCGGGTGACTTAGACTGTGAAGAGTCTACAATGCTGAACCGGTTTCTATTTGAAGAGTCACGTCTTTTGAAGACTACAAAGAGTCCTCAATGACAACAGATGAAAGGGCATATGCGTATGTGGCTACTGGTACACGAAGAGCCACATGATTGCATGGCTGATGGAGTACGTTGGCACATTGAATAGGATGAGTGCGTTGGCATATTAAAGTGCCACCACTATGTAACGACAAACAAAGATGCAGCGTGTTAGTCGGCACATGAAGTGTCACCGTCTTGGTAACAAAAGATGGAATGAGTTGTATTGATCTTCATCGTGTAATGGTAGTATCTTCGGGTATTGTTAGTATCATCAGTTAGAGTCTTTTCGTGTGAAGGGGCTGGTTGCAGGATTAATATAATTGTTTAGTGTATGACATATATAGATGATTGAGTTTTATGCGATTCAGGAGTAGTAATTTTATAGTCACAGTTTAGGAGTGTGGTGAAGCCTTGATATAGTCTCAGTTTGAGAGCATTGTAATATTGAGACTATCTTCATTTTTAATAAAGTGATATTTCTTGGGTGTGGCTGGGTTTTTCCCTCGAAAAGGAGGGTTTTCCGAGGATAAATGCCGTGTCCTTTTGTTCCTTATTTTGATGTTTTGCTGCATATTTTCATTCCTGGTATAAAACATTAACATGGTATCAGAGCAAGGTGTAAATATTGGCTTCTGGCCCAAATATTTCAAGAGCAGCGTTTATATTTGCCGTGAGTCGGGTGTTTATGGAAGACTATTGTCGGAACTCCTAATCTTGGGTTGTGCCTATTGAGCGCAGAGTCTTCGTGGTGCTAATACACATGAGACAGAGACAAAACAACTGGTGGTGAATTGGATTTATATTGTGCTCTGTTGAATCTCGATTGTTCATGCCAAAAAAATTATTGTTTGGGTTGAGAAAAAATATTATTTTTGAGGTCCTGTAATGTCCCTTTTCGTATTACATAAATTCCCTGCAAAACCATCATTAGTAGAAGATAATATATGATATTCAACCCATTATCTCTATATTCTAAGTTAGTAAGGGGGATTTGATCCTAGGAGCTGCCTCTAGGTCGGGCTTCACAGGATTCCAGGTTCTCCGCTTGAAGAATATAGGATCCATTCTAAACAACCTGGACTATTGACATGTCTTCCCATAGAGCACCGCTCCTAACTTTCTCTTGGAAACGATAGACGTTATCCAAGCCTACACATGCATATGACTGATATCAGTATATATACTGCCTAAATGAGATTATAACAATCTCAAATTGGCAACAGGGATTATACCAATCTCAAATTGGCAACAAGATTATGGAAGACTATTGTCGGAACTCCTAATCTTGGGTTGTGCCTATTGAGCGCAGAGTCTTCCTGGCGCTAATACACATGAGACAGAGACAAAACGACTGTTGGTGAATTGGATTTATATCGTGCTCTGTTGGATCTTGATTATTCATGCTGGCAAACTTATTGTTTGGGTTGAGAAAAAAATTATTTCTGAGGCCCTGTAATGTCCCTTCTTGTCTTCTTACATAAATTACTTGCAAAACCATCATTAGTAGAAGATAATATATAATATTCAACCCGTTATCTCTATATTCAAAGTTAGTAAGGGGGATTTGATCCTAGGAGCTACCTCTAGGCCGGGCTTCACAGGATTCCAGGTTCTCCGCTTGAAGAATATAGGATCCATTCTAAGCAACTCGGACTATCGACACGTCTTCCCATAGAGCACCGCTCCTAAGTTTCTCTTGGAAACGATAGACGTTATCCAAGCCTACGCATATGCATTTGATTGATATCACTATATATATTGCCTACATGAGATTATAATAATCTCAAATTGGCAACAAGATTATACCAATCTCGAAGTGCCATCAATCTCAAATGGGCAACGAGATTATACCAATCTCAAATTTGCAACGGAATTATACCAATCTCGAATTGCCATCAGTCTCAATTTGGCAATGGGATTATATCAATCTCAAATTGCCATCAATCTCAATTTGGCAACGGGATTATATCAATCTTGAATTGCCCCTTTGTTGAGGGATTTACATCAGAAGGGATTTACATCAGGCTCCCCAACCCCCATCATAACTTGGAAAGTAATATAAACTCCTAATCCCAATTTGAGAGTAGGGCCTAAACTGATCAAATCCTTAATTTACATTATTGTTAATTTATTTCAATAATCAATGATTCTAATTCGCAGAATAGATAAATTTAGATCTCCACAAAATTAATTTCCATATTTATACTATATGGAATTATATACGAATTATAAATCCTTATTGTTAATGTCAGCCAAAAAAAAAAAAAAAATATATATATATATATATATATATCAATTTGTAATTTAATAATTTTTAATACCTTAAAACTTGTATGCTGCCACGTGTATTATTCCTTGTTGTCCATCCCTCTCCCCTTTCCCTCATCATCTACTCCTTATTAATGTGGGGGGGGGGATAGTTTTTCCTTGGGAGAGGTCAGTCACACCCCTCCCTACGGGTGGCGACTGTTGGTCGCACCGTTAGTGACTGCGACTTAGAGGCCGCAACTTGCAGTCGCAGTCCTAAGAGACCGCTACCCAGTCACAACCAATTAACTTTTATTATTAATTGTTAATGAATTTTATTAATTAGTAATTAATTAATAATATTATATATTAATCTATTAATAATTAAAATATATTTAATTTAACTATCATTAATAATATAATTAACATTATCTAATAATAAATTAATATATATTACAATTATTTTATTAATTGTTTAATAATTTAATATATTAATTATTATATATATTAATCATGATTGATATATATCAATCATATATATATATATATATATATATATATAAATTATAATTAATTCATTAATTAGTGTTAATGTGTATATTGGTTTTGTTGAATAATGATGTCATTAAGTGCATTGGTTCAATTCTTCGGGTAGAAATACAAGTTAATCGAGGGCCATCACAGGGCCCGACTCTCTTGGCTTACTGGCCAAGTTTGGCATGTTTATAAAGATTGATTCAAAGATTAAATGACCAATTCAAATAATTGTGGAAGACTTCTATGGAGCCAATATTTCATATTGAGGGATCGCAACATTTTATAATCGCATAAAGATTATAACATTAATAATTCATTGTTGGTGCCGAAACTTAATATCTCAGTGCTGTGTATTTCCAATTGCTGTGAGAAGAGCAACCACTAAGCTCATAAACTAATATGGAGGGGAGATAATATTTGCGTTTATGATTTATGATTAATTTCTGCCGCCATCATTGGTGAAACACCTATGGAGCTTGATTGTTTAAATGCGATGCCTATTCTCTGCAATGTCTATTTCTTCCTTATGGTTGGGTGACTTAGACTGTGAAGAGTCTACAATGTTGAACCGGTTTCTATTTGAAGATTCACCTCGTTTGAAGACTATGAAGAGTCCTCAACGACAGCAGATGAAAGGGCATATGCGTATGTGGCTGCTGGCACATGAAGAGCCACATGATTGCGTTGCTGATGGAGTCCATTGGCACATTGAATAGGATGAGTGCGTTGGCATATTAAAGTGCCACCGCTCTGTAATGACAAACGAAGATGTAGTGTGTTAGTCGACACATGAAGTGTCACCATCTTGGTAACGACAGATGGAACGAGTTGTATCGGTCTTCATCATGTATTGGTAGTATCATCGGTTAGAGTCTTTTCGTGTGAAGGAGCTGGTTGCAGGATTAATATAATTGTTTAGTATATGACATATATAGATGATTGAGTTTTATGTGATTGAGGACGTATTAATTTTATAGTCACAGTTTAGGAGTGTGGTGAAGTCTTGATATAGTCTCAGTTTGAGAGCATTGTAATATTGAGACTATCTTCATATTTAATAAAGTGATATTTCTTGGGTGTGGCTGGGTTTTTCCCACGAGAAGGAGGGTTTTCCCAGGATAAATGTTGTGTCCTTTTGTTCCTTATTCTGAAGTTTTGCTGCTTATTTTCATTCCTGGTATGAAACATTAACACAACCTCAGCTGCAATTTCATTGTGTACGAAAGCTCCCTATATGACAACATAGTGTATGACAACTTCACCTCGCATCGTACGACACTTCTATCTTGCACCCGTACAATAGCTTCTACGATAACTTCATCTTGCACCCATACGACAATTTCATCTTGCATTTGTACAATAACTTAATCTTGCACCCGTACAACTCCATCATGCACATTGTGTACGAAAAGTTTTTCCTTGTACAATGGTATCATTGTTAAGGTAGTTTCCCGTCCTTTCTGTTTGACCCCCCTTTTGTGATTCCGTACGCCTAAATAGCCCTGTACGTGACTTCATATTGCGACCATACATCAACACCTACTTGTCCCCCATGTTTGGCTTAGGCATTGCTTTTGCATTGTATGCTATGTATAGAAATACATAGTACGACTTCAAACTTGTGTATGACATCAACATGGTATCGACTTTCAATCCATATGTTGCCCTTCTTTTCTAGCGTACAATAGATTCCCAGAGGCATCGTACGACCATTCCGTCATTGCATGGTATGACGAAGAGGATTCTTCTTGAAATATCATACCTTTGGAGTTTTGTGTTGTTTTGAAGGTCTTGATTTGGTGTGGTTCTAAAGGTCTTAATTTGGTCTTTGCGGTGGGGGCTCTGCGCCTCAAACCCTCTCGTATTGCTATAGGGAGTGCGACCCCGATGCTGTCTTGAGAGGGGTGCTACCTCCAGATCCCCGTGACGTGGATAGCCCCTTGACCTCATTGGGGGCACTGCCCCTAAGCCCCCATTTGATTTTTCAAGTACACTACTAGTCTGATTTTATATAGTACAAGTCATTGTCTACAGTCTTGTCATTAGTCTTCCTAAACATTACTTTATTTTTACTTGTCGTTTGGAAGATGACTTTTTGTTTTGGGGGGGGGTGATGTAGTTAGTGTACAATGTCTATTGTTAGGTTCAATAATATTGTTTATCAAACAATGTATTATTTGTTCGTGTGAACTTGGTTGTCACTCTTGGGTATTAATAAGCATAAGTTGGTTGATGGTTGTGTTCCTCTTGGCAACCGTTGGATCCTTTAAATATATTGTGTATTGTCAAGGAATGTAGTATGGTATAGTCAGATGAGTTGTAATCCTTGGCCGACCATCTTTGGTCTTCTCTATAATAATTTCATGAGTGAATAAAGGCATATTCAACTCTTGTATCTGGCATGCACTTTTATCTTTATTATTACTTCATGTATTTAATTTATCAGATATTGCAGTAAACAACTCATTTCTTCATACAAAGTTTGCACACAGAACAGCTTGCTTTTAAAATGAACAGAGGAATTTCTTCTGGATGTTGTTGAGGACGTAAATCCCCTTTAGTCTGTTGGTGGTGAGAGATCCCCCCAGCTGGATTTGATATTTTCACTTAGGAAATTCATTGAGTTTTACAGAGTTTGGTGATTTGGGTCTTCAAAAAGATGAAATCTTCATGGGTTTTTGATGGCTATTTGGACCCATATTTATGGTAAATTTTCTGCAGTGTTCATGGTATTGTTTTTTGGTGTGTTTGGTGTAAGTCTGTACGGGTATGTTGCTGGTCAAACCCTTGTTTTCAAGTTGGTCCATACACCTACAATCTTGCTGCCCTGGTAGGTGGGTTGATCCCAGGTTTATGGGTTTTGCTTCAAACGATTCTGCTATGCGGGGTGACCACTTCCCATGAGAATTTGTGAGGGTTTCAGTTTAGTTTGGATCCACTTTCCATTGTGGATACCTTGTGTTTTGTTGGTGAGGTTTTCATGCATAACCATCTTGTGGGGTGCTTAATTCAGAATTGGTAGTGCTGCTGTTGTGATTTCGGACATACACAAACTTATTTCAGACTTTTCTGGGATTGACAAATCAGTTGGAGACTTAACTCCTATGTTGGGTGATTACATGGTTAATGCCTTGTGTTTGGGAGTTATATTGCTGGAGATTTCAAGCTGTAGCTGAGGGTATTCATGTGAGTTTCAGACCTGTTTCTTTCTATTCAGTGGTTCAGATCTTAATTAGCTGATTATGATGCTTATATGAGGTATTTCATGTACTTGTTTATGTCTATTTCGATAATATGAAATGACTATATGCCTGCAAATGACATTTCACTTGAAAAGTTGATGTAATCAGCTTGCTAGATTCAAACGGCACTGCTATTTATTATAGCAGTGACCTATTACGTAGATGTTTATTGATAATTTTCTTGGCACACTTTCAAAATAAAATAAAATCAGGGGTTCATATTATAGGTTTGGATATGCAAAGTGGAGTGCCTAAATTGTTGAGTCAATTATGATAGAGATCATGATAGGCTATGCCAATTGTAAGAGTATCTTCTATATTTAGCAAAGAAGACCACGACCAACTTGGGCATTAGAATTTGGACCAATCGTGGTGCCATTTTCAATCATTGTTTTGACTTGTGATTTTAGTAAACCACTTATAGTTTTTGGTTTAAATTTTATATATTTATTGGTGCTTGAGGATGGAGTATTGTTTGAGTTGTATGATTGACTAGCAAGTACTTTTATATTGCTAAATTGCTCTGCAATTTTAATGTTAACAATACTGAAGGCATAGCTTGAGATTTGTATTGTAACTTCATAGTTGTTGAATAATACAATTGGTGTTGCTGTGGAGTGTGGGACTTTTCTCGCAAAAGGGCTTTTTCTAAATAATTTATTTGTAATTGTAAGATTGTTTGTGTTTGCGCATAACTCCCTTTAAAGGTTAATGTAGGAAGCATTTGGACACACAATTGCTTCCTTTCAAGAAGTTTCTTAGAAATATTTTGAATGCTTTTGGATATTATTGATTTTTCAAATAATATGGAAGGTTGAATTTCAGTTTTAATCAATGGTACAAAGGTAGACTTCTTTTAGAGCTTTAAAGGTCTATGCCAAGGAGATCCGCTAGCTCCGTATCTGTTCATAATAATGGTGGAGTCCTTAGGGTGTTGTGTTAGCACATTCAAGAGGCAAGGGAAAATTTCAGGCATCAACATACCCTCTCAGCTGGAGCTGATTACTCATAGGCAATTTGTTGATGCAATTTTATTTGGTAAGGCAGAAAGAAGTGAAGCTCAAGCTTTGAAGAACACTTTCCACATATATGCTTTAGCATCAGGTTAGAAAATAACTAAAGAAAAATTAAAGATTTTCTTTTAAATAGCTCGGCATGGATTCAAGGGAATAAATTGTGCACCGATTGCAAACTTGGTAAATGTTTAGAGAGTGTGATGATTAGGTTTGGTAGGGGGTATTCTGAAAATAAGAGTGGTTCTCCAGGGCATTCCTATTTTTAGCTATCCATCCTTACTCTACGGCAGGAAATTTTAGGAAAAATTAACAAATTATGCTGCAAATTTCTTTGGCAAGGCACAAAGGATGTCTTCAAATACTCTCTTATTAAATGGTAAAAGTCAGAGTAACATGGGGACGCGTCTCCCCCCCAAATCTCCAACGCACCCGGGACGGGGGGACGCCGTTCCCGCGTTCCCAACGGCGCCACCAATCAGCCGCCAATCGTCGGGAACGCGGGGACGTCCCCACGTCCTCCTTTTGGGAACGGGGACTTCCAGACGTCCCTCGACCCCAAAAGGGGACGTACGGGCGTCCCCCGTCAAAGCACAAAAAAAAAGCAATTTAAAAAAAAAAAAAACAACATTATTTAATTGCTAAGTGTGTCGTTTTTTAACCCTAGGCAATGTGGGGCCCACTTCTTGTGCTACAATGATAGAAAACTAAATAGGGCTTCATTTGCATTCGTTTTATGGTTTTTTTGTGTTTGCAACAGCAACAAGAAGAAGAGTGAAGAGCTCATAAAAGAGTGTTTGTAAGAGTGTTTGATATTCAATGTAATCATAATTTTGATACTCATAACTTTGATAAATTGATACTCATAAAACTCTTCCATTTGCTGATTCGACTATTTTCTATGTTATTTAACTTATTGTTCCATGTTCAATGTTCAAACTTCAATGCAATGTAGTATTTAGTTTTATAGTTTACTTTAGTCTTTCACTAAATGTCTTAGACTCTTATATTGTTATA
>MU224239.1:332902-361375 GCA_018584345.1 Thuja plicata
ATATATATATATATATTTGTTTTCTATTCCATTTACTTTGTTGAAGTTATTGGTTTTGGTCAAAGGGATTTATTGTTGAATTGTGAGGCAAAAGTTGTTGCATTCTCTTGTATCATCATGGATTTTCCTAAAGTAGAGCATCTAACTCCATTTAATTATCATAAATGGAAATATACTATGGAGATTTTATTGTTGAAATTGCAATTAAAGAAAATAACATTTGGCCAAGATCCAGCAACCACAAGTATTGCAAAAAAGAGAAAATGGTTTGATTGAAGAGATGAAGGTCTTAGTACACTCATTATGTTTGTTTCTCCTAATTTGAGATATCATATTGTATCTTGTAAAAAATCAAATGACATTTGGACTATCTTAGAAAGTCTTTTTGGTAAGCTAGATAGGGTGAGGAAGTTTATATTGGAGAATGAATTAATGAGTCTAGATCCTATCCATTTTGATGATATTCAGAATTTCTTCACAAAGCTTAACTCTCTTATAAGAAATTGAAAGAATGTGGGGTTGCAAAAGAGGATAAACAATTGATTCTATCTATTCTCTCTAAGATAGGTCCTGATATTCAGTATTTATTTTTGCATTTTATGCTACTATGGATGTTCTAGGTAGTACACACACAATGCCTTCTCTTGATATTTTTGTAGCTGAGATCACAAGGAACAAGAAAACTTGGCACATGTATGCATATTGAAACCTTCAAGATCTCAAGAGCTTCTTGCAAGAGATCCATGTTGTAAGGTTTCAACTGGAAAGGGCAAGAAATAGGACAAGAATTCGACTATGAAGAGCAAGTTAAGAAATCTCCTTCACAACATACCCTTGAGCCCAAGATTTCTTCCAAAGAAGAATCATCACAAGAGAAGAAGATGAAATGTTATTGCAAGAAATCAGGACATGATGAGCATAGGTTTTATGCTAATAATATTGATTGACTTACATACCTTCTTCAAAAGCACTACATCCTTTAGCCCTCATCAATGTCTCCATCTTCTTTAGCTTCACAATTGCTAGCTTCTCCATCTTCATCCACATAGTTAGGAACTATAGAATTTTCACATGGGAAAGGTAAAGTACTCTTGGCTTCCACTATTCCTGAGAATGGTAGATGGCTTCATGATTCAGGTGCATCACATCATGACATCTTCTATGGATATGTTTTCTTATTTTGAGCCCAGTAGTTAACCTAACATTTTGATGGGTAACAATACATACATATAGTTTTGTGGAAAAGGATTTGTTGATATGGGTGAGGGATCTTTCAATGATTTTCTATGTGTGCCCTCTTTTACCACTAATCCCTTTTCAATATATAAAATTACTCATGATGCACAAGGTAAGATAGTGGAGTTCAATCTTGATCATGCATACATTAGATATATGAAAACTAGAGAGATCATTGCTATAGGTGTGGTTGATCATGTTTCTAAATTGTATTCCTTTCCTTATTTTTCTCCTAACGACGATGCTCCTTTGGATGATGTCCACACCCTTCCATCAAGGGTGAATCATGTTTGTGAGAAGTTTGGTCATTTTAACCTTGGAGTTCTTGAGCCCATTGTTGAGCTTCCTCCATCCACTTCTTCAGTTTTGAGTTCTACTCTTGAGTGTGTTGATCATAGCGCTCTAGATCTTGCTATGTGGGATGAGTATTTGGCAATTATTTTAGATTTGTTTGTTGATTCTCATCTTGTAGATTTGTGAGACATTTGAGGGCTTTTCTATCTTCTTTGATGATAGTCTGAGCACTATTGTTGATTCATATTTGGAGATTGATATTGATGACCTTCCTCATTCACTTGCTTTGTCACATTCCTTCGTTGAGTTTGATCAATGAATATTTGGTGAAATTTTTGTGCTTGGAGAGTCCTTATTAGTTTTTAGAGATTACTATTTGAAGACTTCCTCTTTTTAGTTGGACATAGAGTGTTTATCATCATTTCGTGGACTTGTTTCCTCCTAAGGGGAAATCTAGTGCTTGTAGGCATTGGATCATCTTTTGTTTCCAGACATGCTTCATTGACATTGTAGCTTCTCTATTATCAGGGGGACATCTTCTCTCTCTTTTTCCTTCCTATGATGGGATTTTTTAATTATAGATACATGATGTATGTAGTTCTTGGGGGGTATGATTGATTCCATGCATCATCTTTTTTGTTTCTTTTCTCTTTTGGAGAGGATTTTTCTCCCATGTGGCTTTCACTTTTCTCCACTTGTGAGAGATTTCATTGCATATGCATTGTACATGAGTGCCTCAAATGGTTGTGTAGCCGGGACTCAAATTTCATCTGGCTAATTTAGCAAAATAATATTCTCCCTTAGTTGCACTTACATGGAGGTGTTGGAGTAAATGCGTGTTTACCATTTACTCATGCTTAAGTTTATTTAGGCATTATTTATTAATTATTATAACATTTATTTTTTAGGTAGTTGATTGTCAGTTTTTAACGACCCCCCCCTCCTTGCCTTCATAAGCAAGGCATGTGTAAATTAATTTGGATCTCAATATAATCCATACTTCTAGTGAAATATTCTATTCTCATTGTGAAGGTTATATTGTTGGTTGTGGTTCTGGTAGTTGAGTCTTCTGTCCAACAACTCCTACAACATTATATCCAAGGTCCTAGCTTTAAGACTTATTGATATCCTCCCATTCTTTTTAAGTAATACTCAAATTGGATTCATTAAGGGTAGATTTATCTTGGAAAACCTAATTACTAGTTGGGTGGCTAGGGAATAGGCTTAAGTCTCTAATAAAAAAGTTGGCATGTTTTTGCTTGATTTTGAAAAGGCATATGACAAGGTGAATGACCTTTTGTCTTTATGACTCTTGAAGCTTTTGATTTTTCCCATTAATTTTGTCAAATCGTTAAAATTTTATTTAAAGATGATATTGCTCAAGTTGACATAAATGGATCTTTATCTAAACCTTTCTAGTTCCAAAGATCAATAAGGAAAGGATGGCCTTTATCTCTTTTTGTCTTTGTGATTGCATCTAATGTTATCTTTTACTCGTTGAGAGACACTATTATGGGGTTAGAAGTTTAAAAAAAAAATTCCCTGGTAAAGATGATCTTCTTGACATTCAATTTACGGATGACATTGAAATTTTTGTGAACCTAGAAGAAAGGAATTTAGAAACCTTAACAAAGTAAGTTAGGGCCTTTTGCAAATCTCTCCAAGGCCAAATTTCTAATGCCTAGCTAGGATGACTTCCATCTAATTTGGTTTGATAAGTTTGAATTTCAATAAGGTGGATCTTACAAGTACGTTAGGTATTCAAGGATCTCCTTTGCAAGGCTCCCCTCTTTGAAGGCTATGTGGATTGGGTTAAATGAAACATTGAAGTTAAAATGTAAAATGGAACATGTAGTATCTCCATTTGGTCAGAAGAGCTCAAGTGTTCTAAAAAAAATTATCCTCATATAGCTTGTATTATGCTTCAGTTTGATTGTTTTGTAGCTATCAAGTCAATAAAATTCAAAAGAGTATTAGAAAGTTCCTCTAGTTATATGGAAAATGGAAAAACTAAAAATTTGCAATTAAATGGGATTGGTGTTGTTTAAAATCTAGATAGAGGAAATGATCGAAATGGACTAAAAGATTTGACGATTCAAGGAATCTCACTAGTTGTTAAATGGATAATTAGGTCCTTTAATGATAATAATCCTTGTAAAGTTTAGTGAGGAATAATATTTAGTTGGCAACACATAAGAAGACCAAATTATGGAAGGGCTAGCGCCCTTGTGACTCTTTTTTGTTAATTTTTCTATACGCCCTTTTGGTTACTGTTTATAAAAAAAAATTTAAAAGACTTCAATTTTTTATAGAAATTTTATCAAAGGTAATGATTCTTATAACAAGGGAGAAACAAAAATCTCCAATTTTAGTTTAGTTTGGTGTAATATCCAATGGAAAAGAAAACCCATTTCTTTCTTGCAAGAATGCTTTACTAAGAAATGGGATAGTAAAGGAATCAAAGAATTAGGAAGCATCATGAATAACAATCAAATTCAATCTTGGGTTTCCTTCCCTTTAGTACTTAGTATGGACTCCTTCATTTACATATGGGCACATACTTAGCCCTTAGGAAAGCTTGCAAGAGCATTCATTCCCCTATCCAACTCATCTTTGATATGGAAATTAATGATAATACCAAATGTTGTGATGACATTGTTCTCTTGCATTATGCAGTCTTGTATTGTGCTATGATTTTTTTGTTTTGTTTTGGATTATGTTTTGAGTTGTTTTGATTTGATTTTGCAATACAAATAATGTCAATAATAGTGTAGATAAAAATATAATATTGTAGAACTTTTATAAACATAAAAGAATGAACAATACTAAAAATTAACACTGCCGAGATTCTAGATTTAATTTATGATCTGATTTTTCCATAGTTCTCAAATATAATGTCAACCTAGTTAATAAAATGACATAACATATCAAAATCCCACATATCCACAAAATGCAGCCAAGAAATAACTAGAGTCGTTCACAAAATATGCATTTTGAAGGTGCCAAAATGCTTCCAAAATGGATGTATAGGTATGAAATTAAAAAATAGTAGAAAAGAAATCCAATGAATTCATATTCTAGCTCTTACAAACCCTAATGGATTCCATATAAGCCTCATGTAACCCTTCAAGAAGCGGTACAACTAGCTGGGTATAGTATGCTCAGCTAAGGAGAAGATATAGCCAAAAAATAAGAAATAAACCCTCTACAATCTTCTCAAAAAATGTTCTCTTTATTTTTGATATACAAGAAGCTCTTAAACTCTAATATGTAACCTCCAATATGCCCTAATATGACCTCTAAATGACATCAATAAATATTCTCTAGATTTTATATCTCAACAACATAGAGAATGTCACTTGCAATTGTTTTCATACTCACAAACCAAAGATGAAGAAACAATACCCTCCAACTCAAATGCAATATTGAAAACAAACTCAACATTTCTAAAATGGGAGCCAACAAGTCTCTTTTATACTTTCTCCAAGAGGGCCAAGCCCTTTCTCCTAGGAAACTATATTAAATAAAGTTGTTCCCTTTTATTTTCCCAAAATCTTATTAAATTAAAGGGGTCATATATTTAACATATTTCTCTTTGGTTTTATAATTGGACCCCTTTATAGTCCTTGATAAGATTAACAAAAAATATAATAAAATAAATCTTTAGTTTAACTTTATTAACTCGTAACTCATTGTTATTGAGTTTAAATTCTTTCAATTGTATCAAAAGTCAAGATGGTCATCAAAATTGAATCCACTGACAAATATTATAGCGTCATAAATTATATGCACTTCCTAAGGTATACAGTTCCATGCTTACTTAACACTCTTTTTAGTGTGTGATCATTCTTCCATGCATCACAAGACTTTGCTATGCATTTAATCGATAAATATTTAAATATATGTTCTCTTGATTTAATTTCTATGAGCCCTTAATTATAGGTGTTCCTTTTTTAATTATTTTATCTCATTTATCACCATTTGAATACATAGGCCCTATTTTATTACAAGCGGCCTTTTGTATTTATCTCGATATCAAACCTTGATTCTATGCTCATTTTTAGAATCCACATATCCAAGTTGACCTCGTACTCAAATTTGAGCTTGAAATTGTAGGTATAGGGTCAGTGGGTCAATATAGGGATATTCAAACTTGCCCCATACTCCATAATTTGGGCCCAAATTTGAATAGGAGAAATGTCTTGGATTTTTAGTGAGATCCTTAAATCCCCATCGGCTTCCTTTGAGTTGAGCCCCAAAATGGCTTGGTGAGGTAGAAAAGCAATGCCACATCCCTCTTTTTAGCATCCTATCATATCCATCATTATCAAGAATTTCATCTTCAAGCAAGCAATCAGGATTCCATTCAAGTTCAAGCATTCAAGGAGAAATCAAATATTTCAAGCATTCAAAGTATTTCATCTCACCATATTCTTCATCTGTGGCAATAATCAACAATCATCATGCAACAATGTTGATGCAGGAGCATCCTAGGGTAGTCGGCAATCTTGCATCAACCAAAAATATGTTTTGTATTTTGTTCTTATTTTCCGGTTGAAGAGACCGAGTCGACTTTCGATCCAGTGTTGGAGTTAACATGTGCGATCATACCTTGGTGTTTAGGACCTATCTGTGAGCAGTGTCCTATGATCGTGTCTCTTTTGGTTCGTGGTTGTTCGAGTTTGGATTCATCTAGTGGCTGTGGGTAACATGTGGGTGCCAACAAGAAGTTGTGTTCACTTTTTGGCCAAAAAGTGGAACTCTTTTCCCCATTTTTAAAAATTTGTCCCAATTGATAAAAAAAATTTAAGCACTTAAAGATTGAATCTTAAGAAAAGTCAACAAAATGAAATATAGTACTCAAAGTCTAGTTTCCCAATATGTAATTTATATTAATACCCAGATAATAAAAATTGGATTTCACTAGGTGTTTCCAAAAATAACTATTTAAAAATCACCTTTTTGGGACCTTCCATGCCTGTGTACGACAACCATAAATTGACCTAAATGAAAGTATTTTTTTGAATCCTTTTGGAATATCACTTTTAAGACACTCAAGATTGATGAGCACATTTTTTTGTAATTTTTTACTGAATATATTTTTTTCTACTATTTTTTTATTGGGCGTAATTTTTATTTTGAAAACCCCTTGTGTACGAAAAGCATAAGTTGACCTAAACTCATCATTTTTGAGTTTTTCTTTTTTTCAAAGTGAAAATAATTGTCTATAGTTTGATGTCATATAATTTATTTTTTCAAAAAATATGAAAATAAATTAATGATATAAAAAATAAGGAAACCTGTTATTTCATGCTTATTGAGCTGTTTTATTAGAAATTATTTAAAAATAAAAAAAATTAGTGCAATTTAAAAATAAACTATGTATTTATAATATGTGTAATCATATCTAAAATGAGTTTTAATTTGGTGGAAAAATTCTTTAGAAAACATCTTTTTTCCAAAAGTGGGTTTCGCGCGCAAAAAGTTCCTCTAGAAGTGGACTCAACTTCTTGCACTTACCCATGTTCATTTCTAGTTTGTACCGATCTAGGGATTTCATCGTGCAGTTGGTGATTATTGGGTTTAGTGTGTGCGGGCGTGGATCTTGGTTACTAGGATTCATGTGGACCTATATTTGTGATTGGACATACCTATGTTCTTATTTGATGATTAGTGTTCCAAATTTTGGGTCCCGTCCTTAATGTTGTTACACGTTTCCTTGTAATTCTTTGTGAGGGCCGACCTGTTGGTGGCTGTGTATAAATGTAATGTGTTGAGGGATCAAAGAGAAGGGAGTAGCATCCTTGGGGATGATAGTTCTGAGATGTAGCATATTTGAGAGTGATTTTGTGTTTGGTCGTAATCGAGAAGGCCTTATAGCCTGACATATTTGAAGTCAATTTGATGTAATTCTTGTTGATGACAATAAAAACTGTTATGTTTGAATTTCTAGCACTGTGTTTCTTTGTTATCTCTGTTGTGTTGACTCAGGCTGCAAGGTTGGACATCTCCTTTGGGAATTTCTTCATCCTTGACTGCATCAAGTGGTATCATAGCAAGGTTTTCAATTGCTGGAGTGCAAATCGAATTTCGCGGTGATGACATCCTGATTTGGTCTGTTGTGGGTGGCAAAGTGTGGACCTGACTTGCAATTGCAGAGGATTTCGTTCAGAATTCACTGGGTTGAAGATGCCTTTGAGAAGAATTTGAGGAGTCACCGATGAAGGTTTTAGGGCTTTGTAGAGGAAAGTGAAATCTTTACAAGATGAGTTACGAAGGAGAACTACATCAATGGTTGGTCAAGATAGCGATGAAGAGTCTGAAGAACACTTTGAAGAAGCCGTAGAAGAAACCATAGAAGAAGCCATAGATCTAGATGAGGCCATAATTCTGAAAGCTATGTCTAAGATTGGGAAGAGACGAAAGTTGAAGTCTCTACATTTTCTGGCAGCCTTAGACTAGAGGACTTGATTGATTGGATTAATGAGATGGAGGAATACTTCGAGTATGAGGAGGTGGAAGATCTTGATCGGGTTCGATTTTCCAAAACAAAGCTGAAAGATCATCCAAGTATATGGTGGAGAGAAGTTCAATTGGAAAGAAATAAGAAGGGCAAATAAAAGATTTATAAATGGGATCAGATGGTTGAAAAGTTGAAGAGACAATTTATTCCAGTGGATTATGAATTAGAAATGTTCAAGAAGATGCAAGGCTTGAAGCAGACTAACAAATCAATACATGATTATACTGAAGAATTCTATAGAATCATGATTAGGACTGGTCATTCTGAGGCTGATAAGGGAAAGGTTGCTAGGTATATCTATGGCCTGAGACCTAGTATTCAAGAGGAGTTACTTACAGTTCAAATGAAAACAATAGGAGATGCTTATCAGATGACATTAAGGATTGAAGAGAAGCTGAACAAGAGGTTCAAAGGCAAATATAATAACAGGAACCGGGGTGGTAAGACTGGTGAAACAACTACTGGGAGTAATGTGGTTGAGAATCCTAAGAAGACTGATGAAGGTTCTAGTAGCAGTCAAACCACTAAGAATTACAATGGTGGACAAAGGGGAAGAGGGAGAGGTGAATTTATTGGTAGTTGTTTTTAGTGTGGTGAGAAAGGTCATAGGGCTTTTCAGTGTCCTAAAAGGAGGGTTGCACATTTGGATAAAGGGGTTGCATCACCTTTAGAGGAAAGTACAATGAATGATGTTGAAGAAGGTGAAGCTCTTATCAATATAAGTGTTGCTACATGTACTAATGAAATGGTACAATGAAGGAATTTATTCAGAACTAGATGTAAGTGTAAGGATAAGGTGTGTAATGTTATTAGTGATGGTGACAGTTCTGATAACTTTGTTTAAGAAGAAATAGTTAGTAAATTGAAGTTGGAAAGGAGAAAACACCCTACTCCTTATCAGATTAGTTGGTTACAAGACATATCTAAGGCTAGGAGTGAAGAACAATGCCTAGTTAGTTTCAAGATTGGGGCTTATTATGGTGAGATATTATGTGATGTGTTACCTATGGATGCTTGTCATCTATTGCTTGGGAAACCTTGGTAGTTTGATAGGCATGTTGTGTTTGATGGTCATGCTAATACCTATGTGGTAAGAAAGGGAGGATCCGAGCATAAACTAATACCTTTGCAAGAAAAAAGAGTTGGAAGATGTGGAGTTGTCAGGTATTGTTTGATTGACATTGGTAGGCATGAGAAGCTAAGAGTTGATGAACCTATTCCTATGAAGGAAGATCTCAAAGAGAGAGTTAAGGAGAGCGACATCTTTGAGGAACTTGCAGAGATTAAAAGGCAGATGCCAATGTTTGGCTATGGTAGTACACAAGATGCTGACACTTGTAAGTGATGGACAAAAAGATACAAATGTTGCTGAAATGAAGAAGAATCTCATTTGTTGGTCTAATGATGATGTGGTTCAGAGAAGTATCAATGGTAAGCAAACGTAGATGAAGGATTGTAGTAGAGAGTAGAAAGAGGATAGTAGAAGTCAGCTCCTATCAGTTGTAGACATGAAACCTGAGAAGAGTGCAAGACAGGTGAACTTGCAGAATCAAAAAGTGGACAAAGGAAAGAGAGTGTTGGTTGCAGGAAAAGAGGATGTGTGGATCAAGAATAAGTACAAGATATATGTTTTGAATCCCATCATATGTTCATAATTTTCTCTCGTGGAACATCTTCTTTCACTTGAGGTGTCTGATGCAGGAGCATCCTAGGGTAGTCCGCAATCTTGCATCAACCAAAAATATGTTTTGTATTTTGTTCTTATTTTTGGGTTGAAGAGATCGAGTCGAATTTCGATCCTATGTTGGAGTTAGCATGTGCGACCGTTCCTTGATGTTTAGGACCTATCTGTGAGCAGTCTCCTATGATCACATCTCTTTTGGTTTGTGGTTGTTTGAGTTTGGATTCATCTAGTGGCTCTGGGTAAAGTGTCCATTTCTTGTTTGGACCGATCTAGGGAATTCATCGTGCAGTTGGTGATTGTTGGGTTTTAGCGTGTGCGGTCATGGATCTTGGTTAATGGTATTCGTGTGGAGCTATATTTGTGATCGCGCATCCCTATGTTATTTTTTGATGATTGGTGTTCTACATTTTGGGTCCCGTCCTAAATGTTGTTGTATAGTCGGAAAATGGAAGCACTTCCATTGTAGACTGGTTTAGCCTTCCGAGTAAGTGGTTTGGGGTCATGTCAAGCGCCTTGAATGGGTTCCTGACTTGGATCTGGCTTTTTCCCCCTCTTCTGCCCCATTTCCGCTTTTTCTAGCCTATTTTCTGACACTTCAGACTGAGAAACTGGGACTTTGACCTCAGGGTCAAGGTCGACCTCGACCTTGACCTAGGTCACAATTGACCTTTTTCAGGCTCGGAGTTCAAATTTCAGAATTTTAGGGTTTCCGGATGTCGGTCTTTGGAAAAAGTTAATTCCCACTTCTGGGTTGGTTGTTTCGGTCTTCGAAACAACAAATCTTAAATTATATTTAATATAGGTCCTCTTCTAGGGGTATGGATCTAATTGGAATTTAATTCTCCTATGTAGGCCTCTCTAGAAGATTGTGCCCTAGTTTCATATAAACGGAAGCCTTCTCTCATTTTTTCTAACCATAAACAATCTAAAACTTGATAATCACAAGCAACCATAGCCATCATGGCAAGAATTCAAAGACTTGAAGAGTGGGATCCAAAGGTGAAGAAGCAAGATTTGAAGCAAGCCAAGTAGCCATTGAAGCATTCATCCATTCTCAAGCACTCATTTACATCAAGGAGATCCATTGGTGTCCATTGAAGGATTCAAGCTCCATGGAGCCCTCTTGTTGAAGATTTCTCCATCCACATTCTTCCAAGCATCTTCTTATTCAAAGACCCATTCAAGATTGGTGTTGAAGATCTACAAGCAATCGATTAGAGACATCCTACATTCTACATCCTTTTTAGTGTATACATACTTGTGGATTTACGGATTCAAATCCGCTACAAGGACTTCTAGAAGCAAGGTAAATTTGTTCATTTACCTTGTTTTACTTATGTAATTTCAATTATACTTCGAGGTTAATTCCAAAACCGGGGTTTGACCAAGGCAAACCCCTCCCCCCCAACAAACAATCCATTTTTCTTGCAGGTACAGGTTCAGAACAACAAATCGGAGTGCAGATTCGGATACCCTTTTCGGCAAACTTTCGGTATCCGCGAACAGATTTTCCGTCGGAGCTATGCAAGTCAAGGTTGACATTTTGGGGTCAAGAGTGACATTTTAGGGTCAAGGTCGACATTCTGTTCAGGGTCAGAATCAGAGGTCGGTTCTGCCCTAGGTCAGAATCGGAGGTCGATTATGCCCTAGGTCAGAATCAGAAATTCTGGGTAGATCTCGCAGTTTCGATTTAGGAGCGCGAAATCAACAGTTTTTGAGACCGTTTGATGGGGTTTTCAATAGATTTTTTTTCAGAGGTATGTATTTTACTCCACTATTCTTTGCAAAAATTTCCAGATTTACACCCCTTATCAATTACAATTAAATGTAACTGGATAATATGTGCATAGGGTCGCTTTTATGAGCAAACCAACATTGTTCTAAACCCTATCCATATTTTCTCCTTTACAGTTGTTACACGTTTCCTTGTAATTCTTTGTTAGGGCCGACATGTTGGTGGCAATGTATATATGTAATGTGTTGAGGGATCAAAGAGAAGGGAGTAGCATCTTTGGGGATGATATTTGAGAGATGTAGCAGATCAGAAATAGGATCGGAGAGTGATATTGTATTTGGCTGTAATCGAGAAGGCCTTATAGCCCGACATGTTTGAAGTCAATTTGATGTAATTTCTTGTTGCTGACAATAAAAACTATTATGTTTGAATGTCTAGCAGTGTGTTTCTTTGATATCTCCGCTGTGTTGACTCGGGCTCAAGGTTGGACATCTCCTTCCTTCCAATGTGTGGAGTGTTTAGGTGCGAGCTTCATAATTTGATTATCCATTGTAGTGATTGCCCCTTGCACCTATTTTCTTTCATCACATTTTGGTGAGCCCAATGTCCTTAGATTTCCATTCTGATTTGGTGTCTAAATTTGATTTTCATTCCTATATTTGATTTGGTTGTCTTTCATTTTCATTGGTGTGTTATTTTTTATGTGATTACATTTCTTCTTATTTCTATTTATCAAATTCATGTGGTAGACGATAACTTCTTGCATTTCATGTTTTTTGCATTCTTTCATGGTACTTTTGCATGTGACATCATGAGGATTTCAAATATTTTTCCTTACAAATTATTTCTCAAGGCTTTTATTCATGTTGCATGTGGTTATACAATAAAATTCTTAATTAAATGCATGGAATATGTAGATCTCATAAGAGTTTTTTGTAAAATTTGATAAATCTAAAGATGACATTGATATAAACAACATTATTACCTCTTCTAGGTTGTCTTTTTCTAATGAAGATAGAGATCATACCCCTAACAATACCACATTAAAGAGTCATAGATCCTTTCCTTCCAAATATACCTTAGTGAAAGAGACTAAGAATGCTAGTTTGTGCACTTCTTTAGATCATCTTCCTTCTCCTATAGCTTCTTTTTTTTCAAAGTATTTTTAATAATGGTGATTTCATGCATTTCCTTCGAGATATATCTCTTAAGATGACATTAAGGATGAAGATCTTGGAAAACATTCTTCTTCTTCATAGCCTAAAGAGGATGTGAATAATGATGATAGGATTCCAAATCCCTTAAGAGATCAATCCTCCTACTATTCCTCCTTATACAACACATTTCCATAACCCTCAAGATGAAAATCTTTCACCCTCTCAATTAAAGGCTCATTATAATGTAGGCTATGACATTACATGTCAACAAAGATATAGTGGAAATGGTCTTGGCATTAACGAACAAGGGATAAAAGTTTCTATAGATCCTCCTACACAAGTTACTAGAAAAGGTGTATTATTTATACCTCAAGCCAACATTGCTCCTTCCTTAAATCCTACTGATCCTCTTTCTTTATTAACACCTAAACATCCTTCTTTGCAATTTTTTTTTCCAATTCCAACAATTGTTAACACACATTTAGATGATCATTTGGCCTTGGCTAAGATAATCTTTTGGAGGCTTAACTATGATACCAAAATTCTATTTACTTTCCATCATTATCCAAAAAATCAAAGATCTCATAATTGTGTTTTTCTTCATATAAGTACACATTCTCTTGCTGATTGTATTGAATTTAGACAATTTATTCAAGATTTAGTATAGGAATGTCATATTTGTTTAACAATAGATCTTATACTTTTTATTGACATAAAAATGTGCACTAGCATTCCCTTTGTGCATTATGTTGCTCCACACCATATGATCCTAATATCTTACTTCATTGTGGGATCTTTGTTTTTCATAGTGTTATAATTTTATATTAAATCTTTCCTTGTGCACAACATAATAGGTTCCTTCCCTTGTCTTCACGATTAGAGGGAAAGTGTTCTCCCTTCATTTCTCTATCCTTCTAAAAGATGCATTATCTCTTTGTTGACTTGCATATTTTATATCATGATGTCCTTCCTTGCACGAACTTGTTTGTTCTACATGAGCATCTTTCTCTTATTAAAGCAATTGACATCATTGTTTACAACCTCTTCCTTGATTGGAAGTGTATATCTACTATAAAATATTTATCATGTTGGGAACATAATGTGTTATCCTTTCCCTTTCCTTTAGCCTTGGGCGGAAATGTTTCCTTTTATCAAGTTATTATTCTTTCTACGGATCCACTTTCCTTGGTGGAGTGGTGTTTTTATCATGTGTTATCTTTTCATACATGGAATTGTTTGTTTAATCAGGGATTCTCTCTTATGCAAGAGGTGTGTATCCTTGATCACACCTTCTTACTTATTTGCAATCTCATGTCCATAATAATCAAATCTGTTACTTGGGGGCTTAAAGTGTGCAATCCATTTTTACCTACCCATATAGGGAAAAAGGTGAATTCTTGTTCTCCTTCCCCTCTTTTTCTCAAATATGTTATTTTTGTTCAAGAACTTGTCTTGGAGGTAGATGTTTTGGAACAAAGATCTCTTCCTCCCAAGGATCTCTTTACACTTCTTGAAATATATCTTTTAACACATTTGTCTCTCCCTTGGTCTCTAAAGACTTATGCATCTTTGGCTATGGTTGCATGCACATTGTTTCCTGAAGGGTATCTCCTTGGCGTTGAAGGTGGGTATCCTTGTTCTTCTTTTATCATAGTTCTAGGTTGTCATCTTAATAAGGGGGCATACATGCGGCCTCCTTCTGTATTATATAGTGAATTTCTTTGAAAACAATTTTTTCCTCAGGGCAATCTTTTTGTTTTAAGGATTTCCTTGGAGGCAATGCTTTCCTTGGTTATCCTTTTGCACTATTTTAGCAGATTCCTTTGGTAACAACATTTTCCTTGGGGCAATCCTTTTATTTTTAGATTTCTTTGGAGACAATGCATTTCTTGGTTATCTTCTTGCACCAATGTAGTAGATTCCTTTGGAAACAAAATTTTTGTTGGGGCAATCGTTTTTGGTAGATTTCCTTTCATACAATTTTTTGCTTGGTTATCTTTGAGATGAATTGACTAGCATATTGCAGCCATATTCCATCTTTTCACCGATCCATTCTCTCCTAGATGAGTGGAACTAGCATAAAATAACTTGCTAGATTATTTACATTCTTCCTCCTCTTTTTTCTCGGTTATCACACAACATAGCATAGCTTGTTATCTAGTGGAATCTATGTTTTTTTCATGGATCATCTAGCGTAACACACTTTGCTAGTCTATTTAAATCATGATTTCCTTTCTCTCTCTCATCCATGATCCCATAAACATAACACATCTTGTTGGTTGGTTGATCATGAAATATTTTCTCATCTTTGATGTGTTCTCTTTCTCTTCCTATGGGACCGCTAGTGCTCTCGCAATAGCATTCCGAGCTTGATACTAGTGGTTGTGACATTTTGGTCATCAATGTATCTTCAACTAGTTTATTTGGAGCCTTTGTTTAGAGTATTAACCTCTTGTGTTGTGTGTCATTTATTTTTGCTTGCCTTTTCCTTTATCTTTTGTTTTGTTATAGTGTCGTTGCACGTGGTTGTATGAGTTAAGATCCTTGGTTTGGGAGGCTTGTTCCCTTGAACTTAGTGATGTACTCTCTCTCTCTCTCTCTCTCTCTCTCTCTCTCTCTCTCTCTCTCTCTCTCGTATGTGTGTAGGCTCACACTCCTACTAAAGTGGGGGCTAAATGTAGCATCATAAATTGTACACATTTCCTAATGTGTACAATTTATTTCTTACTTAGGACCCATTTTAGTGTGTTCATTATTCATGGATCATAGGATTTTTCTATGCATTTAATTAATAATTTTTTACATATATGTCCTCTCGATTTAATTTCTACAAGGTCCCTTAATTGTATGTGTGCCCCTTTAATTATTTTATCTCATTTATCACCACTTGCATCCATAAGCCCTAATTTATTATGGGTGGGCTTTTGTATTTATCATGATATAAAACTTTTATTCCATCTATATTTTCAAAATGCCCATATCCAAGTTGACCCCCAACTCAAATATAAGCCCAAAATTATCGGTATAGGACGAGTGGATCAATTGAGGGCGAGTCCCCATATTTGGGACTTGCCCTATACTTTGTAGTTTGGGCCCAAATTTGAATTAAAGAAAGGTATTTTGGGTTACTAGCAAGATCCTTAAATCCTCATTGGCTTCCTTCATGTTTTAAGCTCAGAAATGGCTCATTATCCCATGTTGTATCTTCTAAAGGCAAGTTCCTCCATTTGACCAGATACTTTGTGATGTTCCTCCTTCAAAGAGTCCCCTCTATGGTAGATGATGCACTATAGAATCAAAGTCATCTTCTCCTCATACAATGGTGGCAACTTAGATGAGGGAAGCAAATTGTGCTTGAGTTCCTTCTTGAGCCTGGATACGTGAAATACATTCTGAACTCTAGTAATAGTTGGTGATTCAAGCTCATAAGAAACCTCTCCAACCCCTCAAAGAACTCTAAAATATCAATAGAATCTATGTTTGAGCTTCTTTTCTCCACTCCTTTTAAGGACTATTTGTAAGGATGGAATAAAAAAATATACCATGTCCCCCACCTAAAAAATGTGCTCAAGTTTGCATTGATCAACATGCAAATTTTGCTGATTTTGTGGTTGCTGCAAGTTTTCCCTCAAGGAATTCATTATGTCATGGCTCTTTTGTAGTAAATCCTTTTCCTTAGGATTTTTTTTTTCTCCAAGAAGAAAATTCATGAAATTAGGAGTCTTATAGAAATCCATGACTGTAAATGATGATATCACAATGGACATGTAATAATTGGTATTATAGAAATCCTCACCAATGTGAAACCTTCTAATCCATGCTCTCTTTTGTATGGATTAATAATTTTTAAGATATCCTTCCACCCATTTGTTCACTATCTTTATCTACTTGTCTGTATGTAGGTGGCATGTATTGCTAGGATTGAGCATAGTCCTACTCAACCTAAAGAGCTCCTCCCGAAAGATGCTCAAGAATTTTCAATCTTTGGCATTCATACTGTTCTTGGGAAACCCATCCAATTTGAAGATCTCTCTAAAAATTAAACCCGCTACTTATGATGTTGTTGTATAAGTAATTGAAATGGCAAAGAAGTGTGCAAATTTAGTCAACTTGTCAACTTCCTCATAAATGCAATCTGTATCTTGTACCTTAGGCAACCCTATAATAAAGTCCATAGAGATAAATTCCCATTTCTGATTCCAATTAGGTATGGGTGGAAGTAGACTAGTTGGATATGTTAGAGTAAAAAGGTTATTTAACTTAATTAATTTAATCATATTGATTAATTAATTAAGTCACTTTTTTTTTTCTTTTTTTCACTTAAGCTAAATTTAGGAAGCTTTAGTTTGCATTTAATAATTCTTTTATTTTATGCATGTATGCATTTAATAATTTATTTTATTTTATACATGCATGCATTTAATAATTCTTTTATTTTATGGATGCATCCTTTAGGGTTTGCTTTAGGATTTTTTATCTCCTTTATTAAGTGTTGATCTCATTTAATAACTAATTTTCATTAATTCAATTCTCAACTATTTCTTCATTCCAATTGTTTATGCACTTTCTTGTTTGAGGATTTTCTCTTGTATGTGACAGGTTATTTGCATATAGGTGATTATTGGGCATGTGGGAATTCACTAATTCTTGAATTCTATCATGGTATCAGAGCTCCAGACCTAACGTTTCATGTTTGTAAATTTTGATATTTTTATTATTGCGAGTTTTTTGTGCATCTTGGGGCAATTTGGATCTCACAATCAGATCTAGAAGGTTCGTGAATAGTACATATCTAGGGGTAGCTGAAAAATCTGGCCACTTTGACACAAAACAAAGGTCACCATTGTGCTCAAAAGGGCGAAACACCCATAAATCTACATAAAATTTTAAAATTTGGAGAACATGAAAACCTGAGCATTTTTTTGGTGTTGCATGCTTTACGAGGCAGATTTGTACCAGTGCGGACATCAACACTATCATAAATTTATATTTTTTATGTGCAGGTTTCTTCCAAAAAAATCATGCATTTACATGCATAATTTTTTTTGTAAAAGTTTTGAATTTTTAATAAAGTGTTTTTTTTTTCAAGAAAAAAAAACTTTATTATTTTTTAGGAAGGTACACTTGCATGTGTAGGCTTTGACGTTAGCAGGTCACGAGCTAAAATATGACGGTCGTCAACTTGTCACAACTTGACCTTTTTGTCATAAAGAGCAACTGTTGGTTTTTGCCCATAATTTTTTCATATGGTATCAAAATTTGGCAAATGAGAAATCGCCAAAAAGTTGATTTTGAGCTCGATTCGGTGCAGGTTATTTTTCCTAATTTTGTTGTTTTTTTGCATTTATTGTTAGTAAAAAATATACCTTATTTTTGCACTTCTGGAGGCGTAACTTTTGCATACGAACTTCCTTTTCCACAAAAGAATAGGCGTTAGAAAGGTGTTTACACGCTCTTTCTAGATCTGCAGTCAATTCCATTAGATTTTTCACCACGTCAACAAAGATTAGTCATTAGTTTTTTTTTTACTTTTTTGCACTTTCTAGATTTCATATTTGTGCTAGGGTTTGGGTTCTTGTATTATGGGGGGTATTTTTCCTCTGGTTCACATGGCATACCCTTCCTCTGTTGGGAGGCTTACTCAACAAAATTATCACACTAGGAAGACACATATGACCCACCTTCTCATGTCGAGGGGGTTATTGTCTTGTTTGAATGAGGGGTCAGCCTCAGTTGACTCGCTTGTTCGAGGTCATGCAACACCAGAATAGAATGGATGAGGCCATGGGGATGATTTCCCTGAATATTTTGGATAGTCTTTTGTTTCACCATGAGGTTTGCACTACACCTTGGGACGTGTGGACCAATTTTCATGATCTTTGTCACTATTAATTAGTTTAGGGCACTTTGGATTGAGGTAGAGTTGACCTATTTGGCACCTAATTATTTTCCATCTATTGAGGATTTCTTAATGAAATTCAAATCATTGCAATCATCAATAAGTAAATTTCAAGTGGATTATATATAATAATAATTAAATCATTTAAAAGTACCTGAGACATTCTCTATCTTTATGGGAATGAGATCCTCAGTCACCACGAATGTGACCGACAATGTTCCTATACTAGTAATATGGGAAGATCCAGGAAATGTTGCTAAAACATCACCAGTACTAGTGACATCTACATCCCTAGGTACATGTTGATGTAAAGACAAATCTTTCTCTCTAACCCTACCTTTTCCGAGGGTCTTCACTAGGCCACTTCTCTAGCCTATTAGGGTCCTTCACAAACCCTAGCTCACAAGGATTCCATTCTCAATCCTTCACCCCTTCAATTTGTCTACATCAACAATGAAATCACCTTAATCACCAACATTCTTCATGGATGTCTTCTTGCATCCTCCACACCAAATGTTCACACATGACCAAACCAATCACCAATGGAGAGGAAGGTTTATTTCTAGGGCATTGGATCCATGACAATGCTTAACAACACAAAGATGCAATGAAATCCTTATCGATTACAAGAACTTGCTTCAATTTGCACAAAACATGACTACAAGGAATTAGGCCTTAAAACAAACCTTTTGGCACATAAATCCAAAACTTGCTCAACATGGTGGCAAACAAATTACATTTCCTGACACCCTTTTTGGAAACCTCTAGGATTTATCTAGTCTCACTTCCCCAATCTGTCCGTACATTGGGTTGCTATATTTAAGCCTAAAATCAAGGGTTTCCCAAAACACTGACAGTGCTCACAAGGGTTTGTTCTTTCACCCAACAAAACCCCACACCAGAACTTCTCCTTAGGTATGAGACCTCTCTACACTCATATCCTCCTCTTCACACACTCAGATTGAAGCAACCAATGCCTTCAATCCCTCTGATTGCTTATGCAACTCATTTGTGATCCCTAACCATGCTCCTCTCGCTTGCCTAGGGCATCACTGCAAAAATAACAAACTTGCTTTGCAGGGCCCAAGCTTCTGCACAAATAATGTACAAGGAGTCATCTCACAAATCCCAAGGAATCATACAGATGCCATAGTGGGAAGGTGAGTTATGACCCTATAAGCAAAAACTGTATGGATCAGACCAGCGAAAATGCCAAAACCAGAACAATTTACAAAATACAATGAACAAGAACCAAACAACTATCTACACACACACACACACACACACACACACACACACACACACACACACACATAATCAAGAATCTACATCTACTACCTCATGCATGAGTTACAGTGCAAAGATCAATTCATTAAAAGACTACAAATAAGTAAATGCACTAACAGTGGTCAAATTGCTCAGAGAACTTGTTTGTTCATTAACCAAATTGTTCCCAATATTGTCCAACCCTTCACACAGGTCGAGGGAGGCCTTAAATAGTTTATCCTTTCACACACTAACTGTTTCAGACATTTACATAACCATATGCTCGAAAATGCACTTGAGCAAGAAATGTTGTCAATGACAACATTGTCAATTTTGCAAAGTTGTCAGCAACTTTTACAACTTTTGCATTCTTGCACCCAAACTTGGTCAACTCATTACGAAACTCAACCAAATGCATACTTATGCTTACTAGTGTGTGTGGTAAAATGTGAGATTAGAATCTGCAACCAAACACTTCAATAAACCATTGCATCAAAAGGGGTTTGCAAAACATAAGATTCAAAGCATGATAAGAACCCTTAGAAATCGGCTTATTGCTTCCTAGTTGAAGCGAGTGTGATTCTCATGTTTGTCCATCAGATTAGACATAGAGAAATCAGTGATTTGACTACTCCAAAATGGAAGATTCAATGCAATGTGGAGCAAGATGCATAGACTTGCATGCTTTGCTCTTAGAAGCTTGAAAATGAGAATGCATAGAGTATCAAATGAAATATATAGCAACTATGATAAATGGAACTAGAATGCAAGATTTGAACTAGAAATGGAAAGAACAATGCATCTAAATTAAGCTATGAGATGAGAGCTTGAATGCCATTAAGCTAAGAAATGAAGCTAAACAATGCAAAAATACAAGAAACTAGCATGAGAGTAAATAAACTATGAATGCACTATGAATTCTAAGATGAAAATAGTATTATAACTCTACTCCAAATCTTCTTGTTCTCTACTAGATTGAGCAAAGGGAGCTATCCCTTTTATAAGAGATTCCAATAAATGAGTGGTTGAGATTAAGAGGCAAAAGAATTTGATCAATGGTGGAGATGCAATTCCTCTCAATCCATGTGAGATGATAAAGTGATCTTGGTTGGCCAACTTATGAGGAGAATAAGACAAAATTGGTATTTTCCTCTCTTTTATTTGTTTTATTTGATTTTTGAGTCCACACCTATGTGTAAATGGGTTCACTTTTTGAGACTTAAGACTTTTTGATTTTATCCCAATGTTTATGCTTTTTGGGTTTAGGCTTTGATGTTTGATGATTTGATTCAACAAGTCAAGATTAAAATTATGTAAGCAAGTTTGATTAAATGCTCAATAATTTAGAGTCTAGTGATAGTGTCTTAGATTAGGATTTATTAAGACCAAATATTTGAGAAAAGGGGGCTATGGGTTTACTAGACCATTTTGGGTGATTACATTTGCCCCTCTTTGGCTAATGTGTGATCGATCTGGGAACACATTAGGTCAAAGAACATTTTGAATATTGATTGAATCTAGAAATAGCTTGATGTGAAGCGATGAAACTATCCCACAGATCAGAAACTGATTCTAGACTTGATTGAGCGAAGATTGATTGAAGATTTGAATATATCAGCCCTGGACTTGATTGAGCGAAGATTGATAAAGAGATCTGAATATATCAGCTTCAGACTTGATTGAGAGAAGACTGATAGAAGAGTCCAAGCATTCAGTTTGATGTGAAGCGATGAAACTGGATGTCTGTCCTCCCAACAGATTTCTTGGTTTAAGATTAAGTTTGAATGATGAACCAACCTGATGTGGTGCGATGAGACTGATTGCCATTCGATTGATTGACTTGATATGGATCTTGATGAAGCCAATTACCAGATTGAGGGGAGTTTTTAGATTGATATGGTGCGATGAGACTGATTGCCATTTGATTGATTGATTGGGATAATTGACTTGATATGGATCTTGATGAAGCCAATTACCAGATTGAGGGGAGTTTTCATATTGATATGGTGCGATGAATCTGATATGCCCCTAGAGCTTGAGATTTGATGTGCAGTGATGAGAATCACTTGATTAGATCTTTGATTTAAGTCAGAGCCTGATGCCCCTAGAGATTGAACTTGTTGCTGTGAATCAAATTGTTGATATAGTAGTACTGCCCCCTCAGGAATGAAATCGAAAGGAGGGGAGGTACAAGCCCCATAGATCAAAAAGCATTGAGATATGATATACAAGTCTACTTTAAGGTCCTGGTTGACCAAGTTTGACCAAGATTGGCTTTTATGAGTTGGAGAGGGAAGTGCGCAAGAAGTTTGATCAAAAGGAATCTCGAATCAGAATCCTATTAGGAAAGTGTCAACAATCAACTGCATTTATGAATAATAGGTTAATTTGCATTTTTGAAGATCAAAACATTGTCAAATTTTGATTTTGGTCCCGAAAATGGATTCAGAGCGGTCCAATTAGCCAAGGGTGCCATTTTCACATCCATAGGAGCATTTTGAAAATTAGGTCAAAATTGCTATATAAGGCCCGAAGGGGTCATTTTCAAATCATTTTTACTATTCATCTTTAGAGTTTTTGAGAAGCTTCTCTGAGCAAAAATGGTGGTCCCGACCTCTACTCATCATTTTGAGTGCATGCAAAGGTACAGATGGCCCAGAGATTACCCAACACCTATAAGTAGTCGATAAACTTCATCTTTGCATGTTTTGTCAAATTTTCATTATTTTTGTGCGTTTTTACCATATGCTCGCAGTTTGTCGTACGACTTTGTGAAAGAGCTCGTACGACAAATGGCTAAAATCTCTTTTGTCGTCTGGGGCCATTAGAGTTGTCGCACGGGACTTACCCTCCTATCGCACAACAATATTCAAACTTGCCCCATTTGTCGTCTGATAATACCATATTTGTCGTATGAAACTATTTCGTCGTTTGATATTTATTCTTGTGTCATATGAACCTTGGGGCCAGTTTTGGTCTTGCTTCCTTTTGTCGTATGGGAACAAAGATATTTTTCTCCTATTTTTACAACCCAATTGTGTATTCATCTTGCTTAGTACTCTGTTTGCGAGCTTTGATGATGACATTATAGTATTTTCACTTTGATTTGATGTCGATACTGATATTGTTTCTGTCGCTTGTCCATAAATAGGTGCAGTTGCCTGACATTCAGTTTAGATCTACGTATCTAGCTACCATGCAGTTAGTTTGTGGCCTATCTGATGATCAAAGAGCACATGTTCGAGCTTGTGGACTTTCATGGTTGTTACAGATACATGATATTCGGGTGAACCATGGGATGTTGACCACGTTAGTGGAGAGATTCCATAGTGAGGATAATACTTTTCACTTGCCGATGGGAGAGATGACCATTACTCCTAAGGACATCTATAGGATTCTGCGGATTCCTTTTGCTTGTGCACGTGTGGAGTATGATTCCACACCTTTAGTTGGAGTGCGGGCGTTAGCTCGAGTCTTTTATGATCCTTTGATTATAGATTTATCCATCTCCTAGGATACTTTGGTAGAGAGTTATGGAGAGAAGTGGCCTCTGGAGTGCATACTTGCCGAATTCATTGGTGGTTTCCTCGTGGCCGATCGATCATAATAGGGATTCTTATGTGGTTGGGCTTGGACGCTAGAGAGCTTGATTACACAGCCTACGTAACTTGGTTCTGGCCAGTGCCTTCTAGCACAGATGTATCATGAGATGCACAAGGTCACATATAGGGGTATGCGAGGGATGGCCGCATGAGTTGTGGTCTTACAGATATGGGCTTGGGAGCATGTCCCAGTTTGCAGACTAGTTATGGTGGATACCCGACAGGGTGGACAACCTTATGTGTACAGATATTCAGGTTTCATTACGCAGCCCTTCCTGGGCAAGACAAAGTATTGGAGGCGTCAGCTGGATGACTTGAGCCTGGTTGTATGGAGACCTTATTTGCAGGTAGAGGCCTGGGATGAGTGGAGAGTCGTCCACAGGGAGTGGAGGCTTAGAGGGAGCCATAGACACCTTAGGATGTGATCAGTTCATTAAGGACACGACTGCGAGCCTCTCAGACACAACTAGCAGTGGCTCAGTCTCAAATTGCAGAGAGAGATCGAGTGATCGCAGGACATGAGCGAGCGATTGCAGGTCACAAGGAGAGGATTCAGGTGCTGCAGAGCCAGGTGACCTTTCAGACCAGCAAAGTAGCATATTATGTTGCAGCATATACGGTAGTGGTTTCGAGGGCACAACAGGTGTCATCATACTCAGAGTATTTAGCACGATCTAAGGGAGAAGTCCCTCCTCCTAGGACAAATGTTCCTCCATGCCCACCACCTGATGGTGGCGAGGGAGGAAGCGAGACTTGATTACCCCTCTTCCGTCTTATCCCATTCTAATTTTTGAGATCCATTGGATTGTATATGATTCATTTGCACCGAAGGTGTACATTTTTGCTTGATATTTATGAGCGCACTCCTTTTTGTATATTGGGACCTTTTGAGATATATATACGATGATCCTTTTGGTGCTCAATATGTTATCTTGTCTTTATCTCTTGTCATATATCTTGTTGTTTTATGATCTTTTGATGTTATATGCTTTCTATAGCGTAGATCATAAGTGATAATCGTAACTCATGCATGTTTCGTTTGTGCTGACCATACGATACGCTCTTGTTCTTCTCATTAACCTTTGTGTGCAGGTAAGTAACCTTAAGGAGATGAAATGAAGTTGATTGTGTCAACGGAGGATTAGAAGATTAATTGGTTATAGGGATAGCTCTGTGTTTAGATGATTGGATGAATTAGGTTATGATGTTATTATGCAAGCCTAAAAATGCAACCTACGACACGAGTCAAGTCACCAATTTCTGTAGTCACAATATTTTCATCATTTGGACATTTGGGACACTGGAGTTAGTACAATCCTTACTAGCGCCTTAGGAGCTATGAAGATATGAATATGACCCTTCATAAGATAAATGTGAGAAACGAATGTAAGCATCTAGGCACAAGCGCTGAGATGACCTGAACACTGTTTCTAGTTTTGATATAACAACAATACACCAGCATCGAGGCATTCAGGGCTAAGATAACCATGAGTGCGTTGTTGTTGAAACAAGCATAATAACAGACAAGGAGATAGTACCAACCTCACCTTATGCTGCAAGAGAGTAGGATCGATAGCACCAACCTCACTACATACACCCTACTGTCTTGACATAAGGATCATTGCAACTACACCGATAATCAACAATCAAAGAAAACATAAGAAACCATTGATAACAGACATCATACAAGAAAATTATCAGCAATCATTCAGTTTGTTTAACTTGTTGATGAGGTGAGTGTTAAGGAACACTGTTGTGTGTGTTATTGCATGTGTTATCCAATGTTGTGTTTAGGAACACGTGTTTTGTCCAAAGGGGAAGTGTTGAGAAACATTGTTGATTAAAGTGTTGAAAAACACTAGTGTGTCAGTGGCAAACTGTCGAGAGAAAAGACCAATTGTGGGGACTTAACAAGTTGATCGACAGGACGTCAAAAAGAAAGAGGCCTATACAAGACCTAAAGATGGCTTCAAGCAGTGGAGCAAGGACTAATTTGATACAATATCTCAGAAAAGTATAGAGATCATCCCATAGATGAGATGAGCTAAGATATGCGTTGATAAATGGAGCGCTGAGTTTACAAGTGGTGCCTGTTGCAAGGTTTTCACCACTTGGCAGAGATTCTATTTTTGCTACCAAGGTGCCTGTTTCCAGGTTTTCACCAAGGCACTTTTCTTTTATTTTCATTTTTTTTTTATTTCTCCATTTTTTTAATTTATTCTCTTTTATTATTATTTTGATTGACTCATCGAGGTGCTTGTTTGCCAGGTTTTCACCAAGATGGTCATTTTTTCAAGACATTTTCCAAATGTTTTTGACTTTTTTCTACTTTTTCATTGTTTTTGATATTTTTTCAGGATCATATATATATATATATGCTGCTGACCAGCGAGAATGATTAAGCATAGAATGATGAGCTAAGATATGCGTTGATAAATGGAGCGCTGAGTTTACAAGTGGTGCCTGTTGCCAGGTTTTCACCACTTGGCAGAGATTCTATTTTTGCTACCAAGGTGCCTGTTTCCAGGTTTTCACCAAGGCACTTTTCTTTTATTTTCATTTTTTTTTATTTCTCCATTTTTTAAATTTATTCTCTTTTATTATTATTTTGATTGACTCATCGAGGTGCTTGTTTGCCAGGTTTTCACCAAGATGGTCATTTTTTCAAGACATTTTCCAAATGTTTTTGACTTTTTTCTACTTTTTCATTGTTTTTGATATTTTTTCAGGATCATATATATATATATGCTGCTGACCAGCAAGAATGATTAAGCATAGAATTTCTTCAGGTGGAGCGTATTGACAGGATCAGTAAAGGTATCCCCTTCTGGAGTTGATAACTGATAGGCCCCAGAGCCAAATGTTGTGATTACAAAGGGACCCAGCCAGTTGGGTTCAAACTTCCCTTTTTGTTCACGATGTTGATTTTTGGGATTCTCTTTGAGAACAAGGTCCCCGACCTGAAATTCTCTAGGTCTCACTTTTTGTTGTAGCCTCAAGACATTCTCTTGTAATAGACCCTTAGATGGTCAAATGTTGCCTTTCTATGCTCGTCGATTAGTTCTAGCTCTTGGATTTTGGAAATCCAGTATTCTTCATCTATGATGAGTCCATGTAGGTTCACTCATAGTAAAGGTATTTCTACTTCAATGGGAAATATAGCTTCTGCGCCATATACCGAAGAAAATGGCATTGCCCCTGTAGGTGTTCAGATACCTTTTCTATAAGCCCATAAGGCTGGATTTAGTTGAAGATGCCAATCCTTTATAGTTTTGTTCACTGTTCGGTGTAAGATCTTCAATATGTTTTTATTGGAGGCCTTGACATGTCCATTCCCTTGAGGATAGTAGGTAGAAGAACAATGTTGGGTAATTTTGAACTTGTCACAAAGTTCATCCATGTATTTGTTCTTAAATTGTCCCCCATTGTCTGTCACAATGGATGAGGGGATACCGTATCTGCAGATGATATAGTTGAGAATAAACATGGATACTTGTTTACCCGTAGCTTTGATCAAAGGGACTGCTTCAAACCATTTAGTGAAGTATTCCGTGGCTGTTATAATGAATTTGTGTCCACCTAAAGATGATGGATAGATTTGTTCGATCAGGTCAAAGGCCCATTGTTGAAATGGCCAGTGAGTAATAAAAGGTAATAGCTCACGTGTAGGAGCATGAATCAAATGGCCATGAGTTTGGCACTTCTTGCATGTTTTACCAAACTCTATGGCGTCTTTTTCCATAGAGGGCCAGTAATACCCAGCTCGGAGGAGTTTCTTAGCTAACAAAAGACCATTCGAATGAGACCCACAAACACCTTCGTGGACTTTTTCTAGTGCGCATTTGGACTCATCGTGTTCTAGACACCTAAGGAGATTACCGTCAAGACCTCTTCTATATAGGTTGTTAGCCATGATTAGGTAACGAGATGCATTCCTTATAAGGCTTCTTTTTTCATTTCTTGATAGGTTATTTGTCAAAGTTTGGTTTTGGAGGTAAGAGTAGATATGCGTGTATCGGGAAGACTCAGTACTTATTAGAGAGCACATGACTCAGAATTCTGGGGAATCATAGGTGGGAAAGAGGAGTTCTTACAGCAGGAAGTCATAGCGAGCGTGGTGTTCTTCAAGTTGCAGCATGGAGGCCAAGATGGCCATAGCATCAACTGCTTTGTTTTCTTCTCTAGGTATCTGTTGGAAAGTAACAAATACAAAATATTTTTTGAGAGCGTCAACCATTCGTTTATATGGAAGCAATTTATCATCCTTTGTCTGATATTGGTTGTTGACATGATTGATTACCAGCTGCGAGTCACCATAAATATGTAGTTCAATGATTTTCCATTCGATAGCCATCTTCAAACCATTTGCTAAAGCTTCATATTCTGCAATGTTGTTAGTGCAGGAGAACATCATCTTGTAAGCCTTTGGTATCTTATATCCTTGTGGTGTGACAAAGAGAGTTCCAGCACTAGCTCCTTGTTGGGTAAAGGATCCATCAAAGAACATTGTCCAGGTGTGGTCTGTAAGATACAAAATTGCTTCATCAAGAAATTCTATTAGCAGTGGTTGTGTGTCATGTAAAGGAGCATCAGCCAGGTGATCAACAATAACTTGTCCTTTAATCGCCTTTCTGTCAATGTATTTGATGTTAAATTTGCTAAGGACCATAACCCATTTAGCTAACCTTCCTGCGAGAGTTGCCTTGTTCAGTAAGTATTTGAGAGGATCTATTTTGGCAATCAGCTTAACATAGTGTGCCAACATATAGTGTCGTAGTTTTTGAGAAGCAAAAACTACAGCAAGGCAAGCTTTCTCAATGATAGTGTAGTTATGTTTGTAAGACACCATGGTCCTGCTTATGTAGTATATGTATGTGATAAAACCTAACCTGTTGGGAGCACGCTCAGATATGCAAACGTTAGAGATAAACATCAAATAACAATATTAAGCATGTCTAAGAAGCATACTACAAAAATAACAAGTGATTCCATCACAACCTCCGATGAGCTGAACAAGGGCACCCAAGACCTTGTTGATTTGCTCTTAGAGAATTGTGGGTGTGCTCTCCCAACACAA
>MU224239.1:380120-396445 GCA_018584345.1 Thuja plicata
GGGTCTTTTTTAGATTTTTAAAATTCGACCATCTTCATCCTCTGTCGACATCATCTTTGCAGTAGGTCTAAATTCCAGCATCTCTGAAACCTTCGCTTGTAGAATTTTGATTGTTTCTCTCATAGAGATTCCTTCCATAATCCCTCAAATTTTAATTGAAAAGCAATATGTTGTTGTATGCCATTTAATTTACTTCATCATATTATTAATTATTGGGCATAGATTTTAGGATTCCATTTTTTAGAGTTTTATCACTTTATAGGACTCTAAATTTTGCCAAAAATTGAGAGCTCCAACAATGCGTAGGTAAAAACAATTTTCTCCTGATCTTTGGGAGCTATTCGTATCTGATTATAGCTGGAAAATCCATCCATTAGCGAGTACATCTCATAACTAGCCATGAGATCTACAATCATATCAATATTAGGCAATGGGAAGCCATCCTTGGGACAAGCCTTGTTCAAATCCCTAAAGTCTGTGCAAACTCAGATTGACTTGTCATGTTTAGTCACCGGGATGATGTTAGAAATCCAATCTATGTAGGCTATAGCACGAATGAATTCAACTTTCAGCAATTTTTCCAATTCAGCTTTGACCAATAATGCCACATGAGGATGCATCTTTCGGAGCTTTCGTTTGACTAGTTTGACTCCTGGAGAAATTGATAAATGGTGCATAATCAGGTCCGTGTCCAAACCTGGCATATTCGAGTAAGACCAAGAAAAGTTGATTTTTTTTTTTGTGAAGAATTGGATGAACTCTTGATTTTCTTGTTCAGACAAGGATTGTTCTAGGTAGATGAGTTGAGGAGATTTTTTTGTTCCCAGATTCACTGCTTGTGTCAGTTCTATGAGCACTGAAGATCTTTCTTGAAGATGATTACAGAGGAGATCAAGTTCCCCATCCTCGGGTGCCTTAGAAAGGTTTTCACCATCAGATACGCCTTTTGTTTTTACTATTTTTGGATCTGATACTGCCACGAGGTAGTTTTCACCATCAATCCTTTTTTTCTTTTTTTCTTTTCTCTTAAGGTTGAGGAATTTGATGTCCTCCTCTATCATGCTTACGCTCGTTGCACTGGTGGAAGAGGTAAGAGGTTCAATATCATTTAGGTAACAGGACAAAGTATAGTCGTTAGGAGTAGAAACGAGATCTAGGGATGCATCATGGTTCTAGCCAATTAGTTCAGGATGAACAAGGGGTAAGGGTTCAATAGGTTCCAAGTATAGCACCGAGTTATCCCAATCATGGTCTTCAACGGGTAAGAGGAGATCAGTGATGGGACTCTCCGAAGGGTTGCCTATATTGTGATTCATCCTAGTGCGTCTAGTGAAGTCATTGTTGGTAGTTTGAGGATTCGATTCATTTGACCTAGTGTTGGTGTCTTCCCTTGCTTCCCGAGCAGCCATACGCTCTAGAAATACACTCATCGGCATAACTTGAATTCTCCTAGATAGAAAAAGTGGTGGGGGAGCCATGTCTAGTTCTTGAAGATCTCTGAGATCCCAAGTGTCATCACTTTCTTCTTTTTCATGCTCCCATTGTGCCCATTGTTCATGGTTGTAACTATGATCATTTCTATTGCTGGTTGACATGCTGGCATGGCTAAAACATCTATCGGTATCCCAATCCTATGTACCTGACGCAAGAGAATTCTCAGGCTCTCTCCCGAAATTCCATTTTGTGTTGCGCGGAAGAGGCGATATGTCTTCTTCTTTGGAGTAATCATTAGGAATGGGAATGTGTTCTGGTTCGGGGTGCTCACTCAGTGGTTCATTGGTATGAATATTGTCTTCATGTAAGACATATGATGCAAACTTGTGAACCACATCCACTTCAATATCCATTGTAGCATCAGAGAAGGAGTCCCATTCATACTCATTAGAGTCTGTTTCAATTGAATGGGGTAAATCTAACACATGCGCAAGAGCCACAATTTGCCCCTGATTAGGATGATGTTCTGCTAGGGTAGTTCCTAGACCATAATCAAACTGAATAGGAGCTTGATCTCTGTCTTCCAAAAAATGAGAGAGAGTCCTCGGGACACTTAAGTAATTGTTGTTTTCATTTTGCCGATCCTCACCATGTTGAATGGAATCATCTTCTGATTTTGTAGAGGTACGAGGAGAGACCTCCTCAACAACATGCACCCCATCATTTGAGGTGTGGTAAGTTGAGGACATGGGAGGTGAAGACAAGTTTCCCATAGTTAGGGTGTCTATCTTCCGATCCTTGGGTTGGTACTTCTGTAGTACTGCTGGTGCTGGACCCATTTGGTTCAAAGGGAGTTCTGTAGAACGAGGGGACATATGGTTCCCCTTGATATGCCAGATTGTCAACGGTGGCACTTATTAACTGCTCAAAGAAGAGAGGGATGATTTCATCTCCGCTATCAGTGTCTGCATCATAGGTATTTGTGGGAGTGCTATTAGGATGAGTATTCTCAGGAGGAGAATGAACTTTGTTTTCATGGTACCCCACACCAGTTTTATCTGTAAGATCTCAAAACTCAGCACAGAGAGGCTCCACAAGGCCTTTGTCTTTACCCAAGGGTCCTTTACCTGTATATCCCATTTGTCTCATCATTTGATATCCCTTCCCATATTTAGCCAGGCATATTTCCACGTGTCACTTCGTTAGTTTTCTCTTCATCTTTATATAACCAGGCGAGAACAACCTTTTCTTTTTTTTCCTCTGAAAGAGATACCTGTGCTTTCACCATTCTGGTTCCCTCATGTATTTCCACTTGTTTCCCCTTCGAAGGTGGCAAAGATGAGGATGGCATGCCATTAGATCTAGGAGAGGCAGGGAGAGAAGTCAGTTGATATTCCCCCATGCTTGTGTTGTGAATCTTAAGTTTTGCCTCAAGGTCTTGCATAAATGCCTTTTGAGCTGCTTCATAATGTTGTAATGCCTCCTTATTGTGTGGAACCATGATTTTAGCTTGCTTTAAGGTATTACAAGAGTAAGTGCTATCAGCTGGAACGGTCACTTCTAGTCCATTATAGGGGAATTTCACACATGAGTGATATGTGGAGGGGACTGCCTGCATATCGTGGATCCAGGGTCTCCCTAGCAGTATATTGTATGCAAGAGGCAGATCAATTGCTTGGCATGTGACATTCCTTTCAACAAGACCTACCCTGATCGGGAGCACTATAAGTCCTTTGGATGATCGTTCTTCTTCGTCATATGCTTTAATAGTAATTTTTCTTCGAGGATCAATAGTGTGCTTAGAAAATCCTAGTTCTCTAACTAGCTTGAGGGTACAAATATTTAACCCAGCGCCTCCATCTATCAAAACACGCCTGACCCAGTGTTTGACCCGGTGTTTGTGAATCAAAAACTCTATGTGCAATGGCTAATTATGTGGGTGACTAAGAGCTTTGTCATCTTCCTTTGAGAAAGACAGATAGTGAGGGGTAGTCAGATGATTAACCATAGTTTGAAATCGACTGATATTAAGATCTTTTGGAACATTGGTTTCAATAAGCGCATTTTCAAGGACTTCCTTGTGTGAGGGTGATAGTTTCAACAAATCTAATATAGAAATATGAGCAGGAGTTTGTTGCAACTAATCGACCAAATTGTAGCTTGTAGAGATTTGTTTAGATGATGATGACTTGTCTATTGGTACCATTGTTTTCTTAAAGGTGGGCGTCACTCCCTTAAGGGTGAATTTCTTTTGACCTCTAGTAACTGCGTTAGCAGAATCAGGTTCCTTACCTTTGATAACAATCACATTGACAGATTTGTCCGAGGGTTCAAGCATGTGAATCACATTGTTAGTGTGGATATATGCATAATTTACAGTGGCTCCTATAGTTTGTGATGATTCACCCTTCTCATAAGATGACAGAGGTTGCTTGAAGGCTTTGTGATCATCATTCAAGCTGTGAGTACTGACCGTGATGGTTTTTTTGTCAATTAGATCTTGTATCACATGTTTCAATTTCATATAGTCATTCGTCAAGTGTCCTTTATTATTATGAAATTCACAGTAGTTTTCATCATTCCACCATCAAGGTTTTACCTCAAGTTGCCATGGTTTTGAATTAGGAATCGTAATGATCTTATTGGAAGCCAATGTCTTTAGCGCGTCTTCCAAGGGCTCTCCAAGAGGAGTGAAATTTCATTTAGGTCGAGGGATCCATGGTGCCTTGTCCTTCTGCGCATCTTCAATGCTTTTAGAAATTTTCAGAGTAATTGAACTTTGCCTGGTTCCTTGTATGCTAGTAGTAAGGTTGAATACTAGTTCATTAGATTTGATTTTGGGGGAATCAACAATGCCATCATTAACTACGTTGTGATTTTTTTTCCAGTATTTGCTCTTGTCCTTATTTTTGTTACCGTTGTTGGATTTTTTGTCCTTACTCAAAGTAATGTCTCCTTTTCTAACGAGAACATCTTCGATTCTCATGGCACTATCAACCGAGTCACTAAAGGAGGTATGTTTTTACATTTGCGTTGCATAGTTCATTTACCAGATTATTGATGAAGATGTCAATCTTTTCTGGCTCTGGTATTTGTCTAGGGTATCTTGTGAATACCCTTCTCCATCTTTGGAGAAACTTAACAAAAGGCTCGCCCGTATGCTTGTTGGTGTTGCAAAGGTTAAGCATAGTGACCGTGTGTAAGATATTGTAAGAGTAGTGTTGGATAAATTTTTGAGCCAGTTCGTCGAACATTTGTATGCCTAGCGTGAGTTTTGTGAACCATTATAGAGCATGGCCGCTAAGACTTTGAGGGAATATTCACATCAAATATGTTCATTCATGCATAAACTCCATGCTAAGGGCGCATAATTCCCTCACATGATCTTGGGGATCACCTTCTCCGTTGTATATATTGTATTTAGGGATTTCAACATTTGGAGGAAAAGGTGACATGTGCAAATTTTTGGCAAATGGGATTGGGCATATGGAATCCAATGAGGACTTACTGGGAGGTTTTTTTTTGTCCTTCTTGAGCTCCCTTAACTCACATCTCATATCTTGAAATTGTTGGTTAAGTATAGTAATGAGCGACTCTTCCTCTTGTTGTATGAGTCCCTCAATGTCAAACTCAGGTGGAAGCTTGACACCTGTGGATGCAATATGCATAAAATACTTATCCTTGTCTAATTGCACGATGTCTTGCATCATATTTTGAAAAAAAATTTCTTGTTGGCACTTCCTAATCTCTTCGGAAGTGGGTTGTTCTATAGAAGAAGAAGCACTAGTATGCTGACTTCGATGTTCATGTTGAGACCCCCAATTGTAGGCCGACATAGTTGATTTGTTGTGGGCAGCCAAGTTTGAGGAATCAAACAACGAGATTGTTGGTTGAGGATTTAGAGTGTCCTTTCGTGAGATCTCTTGGTCCGTCTTGGGTTTCTGGAAAGAAGGCAAGTCTTGAGTAAAGTCCTCTATAGCTTTTCCCTTAGAATCGAGATCAGCCTTTTGACTTCTTGTTTGGACCATGTACGACAATTTGTGACTAAAGTTGCTAGAGGATCAATGTGTCAAGTCAATTGTCAAAGCTTAAAGATTTTCTTGATGAAGAGAAGGAATGGTTTGGTTGTTGAACTTGTGCAACGTATCGTGCATTTGAGGTCTGAATACCTGCTGAGACGACACTCATGACAATGTTGATAAAGAACTAAAGATAAAGAGACAATATGATTGAGAGAATTGTGAAAAGCTACGACAAAAGGACAATGAAAAGTATAACCACCAGATTCAAGAGCTAAAAATACTGTGACAATGTATGATATTTGTTGTTACAAAGATGTGATCAAAGGACAGATTTCAATGCTAGACTGTTTCCAACTTAAGTCTCATACGACAATACAAGAGTCTTCATACGACAATAGAGGGGTCTTCATACAAGTTGCTGCCTCTAGACATGTTCCCATATGAAAAATGTAATAGTCTGAAATGACAAAAGATTTTAGGACAGTTTGCCACTTGTGTGTAAGAATTTTTGGATAATTCCATCTAAAATTTGAGCTGAAAGTCTTGATGCTTTGCTTTTGCCTATTGTCAAAGTGTTTATGTTTGAGAGATATTTTTCAAGTTTCAAGGTGTACATGCACGTCAAACACAAGATGTAAAGAACCAAACACTCTCTACCCTATAGTCAATTTGGCGTAGTATCACAATCTTTTCCCACACTTGATATTCCTTCGCCTCACACAAAGTGATTTTGGCTTTTGTCGAGACTAGGCACGTTGTGGGTTTTGGAAAGAGACTCAATGTTGGAATCGCATAAGCTCCCCCATGCCACATTCATGCTTTTAAATGTCCTTGGGAATACATATGTTGGGTGTAAAATTCTTGGGGTGATCCAGGTAAAGTCCACTTGGATCGATCCTTGCACAAAAATTATGATACTTTCAGAGGTAGATCAGGTAGCCTCTATCTAAAGGTGTGTAGTAAGTTCATCCATTCATGACTATCCCCTGTAGTTTCGCAAGCTAAATTAAGGCATATAGCCCTACAAGCACCCAAAATGTATAGTCTTGCACGCAAGATTGAGCTCTCTCGGCCCTACACAAGTTGAATGTATCTCCCTTGTAGTCTTGTAAACAAGATTGAGACAAAAAATGGCCCTACAAGCGCCCAATCAAATGTAGCTCTTGCTTAACAAGACTGGGGAAACAAGGCCCTACAAATGAGAAAGCATTGAAGATAAAACTAGCCATGTCTTCCCTCTCTTTTGATTGAAGGAAAATTTTGATTATAGTGGGGTGGAAGTAGCCAGGTCCGCTTGTTCCCCACTTAGGTCGTTCCCAGGAGATTAATTCCTTGACAGGCCCTCTAAAGGTTTAGCTTAAAAAGTAAATGGATTGGCGACAAAAAGGAGTCTAGATTTCTGATTTTCCCTCAAAGGGAAAAGAGCATACTCTCCTATCTAGTATCGTTTTCTCCACACACACACAAGACACACTTTAGGTTGTTTCCCAAGGATTTAATTGCTTAGCACAAAGTAAGTGAGTCTAGGTTTTTCATCTTCCCAAAGGAAAGAGACCATACTCCCCTAACACTTGCTTCAAGCCAAACAAAGAGATCCTTCTAATTAATCTATATGCCTATGAAAAGAAAAATGCTAACAAGCATGATCATTTGGTTGATGTGTTTTTAAGGCAACCTGCAAACACCATTAGTAATTTCAATTCTTTCTTTGACAAGTGTCCTACAAGCACAAACCGTTAGTAGTTATATCAAAATAGTGTTCAAGTATAGCTTTGGCAAGCAGATCTTCCTCAAAAAAAAAATTCTGCAAAGACCAGTTAGGCTGCAAAAATAGATAGTAAAGATACCAAAGAAGATATGGCAAGGATTGGAAAGCAAAAATTGGCTCAAGAGAAACCCTAAAAATGCTTTTTGTTTTTGAAATGACAAAGTACAGAACACAGACTGGCATCAAATCCCGTACGACAATACAACAGCTGTCATATGACAAAATAAAATCTCACTAAATCTTATATGAGAAATCTAATGCTCTGAGATGACAAAAGGCAGGAAATAAAACCTCATACAACAATACACCTGTTATCATACGACAAAGTACCAATCTGCAATTTTACGTACGACAGATAATAGAGAGAGCTATGAGATGAGAGCTTGAATTCCATTAAGCTAAGAAATGAAGCTAAACAATGCAAAAATGCAAGAAACTAGCATAAGAGTAAATAAACTATGAATGCACTATGAATTCTAAGATGAAAATAGCATTATAACTCTACTCCAAATCTTCTTGTTCTCTACTAGATTGAACAAAGGGAGCTATCTCTTTTATAAGAGATTCCAAGAAATGAGTGGTTGAGATTAAGAGGAAAAATAATTTGATCAATGGTGGAGATGCAATTCCTCTCAATCCATGTGAGATGATAAAGTGATTTTGGTTGGCCAACTTATGAGGAGAATAAGACAAAATTGGTATTTTCCTCTCTTTTATTTGTTTTATTTGATTTTTGAGTCCACACCCATGTGTGAATGGGTTCACTTTTTGAGACTTAGGACTTTTTGATTTTATCCCAATGTTTATGGTTTTTGGGTTTAGGCTTTGACGTTTGATGATTTGATTCAACAAGTCAAGATTAAAATTATGTAAGCAAGTTTGATTAAATGCTCAATAATTTAGATTCTAGTGATAGTGTCTTAGATTTAGGATTTATTAAGACCAAATATTTGAGAAAAGGGGGCTATGGGTTTACTAGACCATTTTTGGGTGATTACAACTAGACCATGAAATAGGTATCCTACCCCTTTCTTGTCCAATTTAGTCCTCTAAATGCACAAATGCAATGTTTCCACAACATTTCCACAATATTTGTAACATTTGCCAACTTTCCCAAATTTGGACCAAACTATAACTTAAGGACTCCAAATGACTTAGTTGGACCTCCTAACCAAAAAAAAACACACTCTAGGACCACCTAGCCCTCTTATTTCACTAGTGGCTTGGCTAAGACCACTACAAGCCAAAACTTGATTAGGAACCCTAGGTTACAATATAGCCTTACCTAGGTGTTCTTGCACCATACTCCCCCACAAAAGTAAATCATCTCACTCTTGTGGACAAGATGTCATCAACAAATTCCTAACTTCTTGAAGTCTGCACCTGCAACCCATGTTGCTTCTGAATCTGGCTTATGCTTCCACTCTATGAGGTGTTCCATGTACACCTTGTGTCTGGTGGTCTTCTTGACCTTTGAATCTAATACCTTGTCTACTTCTGTCTACATCTTGGGGGATAAAACATCAGGTTCTACATGTTTTCCAACCTCCTCTTTGTTCACATGTGAGATGCTCAAATCAGTAGGTAGATCCACTTTGTATGCATTAGCCCCATACTTGGCTAAGATTCTACAGGGTCCCACTCTCTTTATTTGTAGCTTGGTAGGCACTCCCTTTGGCAATCAAGATTTATTCAAATGTACCATGACATAATCCCCTATCTCAAATTAAACATCCTTTCTCTTCTCATCCACTTTAGCCTTCAATTTTTGAGTAGACTCCATTATAGTCCTCTTCACCTGCTCTTGAATCTCCTTCATGGTTTGAGTGAAGTCTTCAGCATGACCACTCCTATACTCTATAGCTCCAAGGTCTCTAAGCTCACATACACGCTAGGGTGCATCCCATAAACAACTTCAAATGGGCTCCTTCCTATTGTCCTCTTCACACTATCATTATATGCATATTCTACTTGGGGAATGACCACATCCCATGTCTTTCCATATTCTTTAGTTAGGCACCTTAAAAAGTTACCAAGCATTCTATTAACCACCTCAGTTTGACCATCAGTCCGAGGGTGATAAGCTGAACCAAATGATAGGTTAGTACCCAATCTGCTCCATAGTGTTTTCCATAAATGGATCATGAACTTGATAGGTTAGTACCCAATCTGCTCCATAGTTATCCCATTTTTCTAAATATGTCTACCACAACATAGATACTGTCATGACCATGTTTTTTCTTAGGTAGCTCTACAATAAAATCCATGCTAACACACTCGCATGGTCTATTAGGGATTGGCAAAGGTTGATACAAACCTGCATTGCTAGCTCCTCCTTTCGCTTTCATGCACACTACACATTGCTCAACATATTTTGTCACATCTCTTACCAACTTTGGTCAATGATAAAACCTTTGTACTAACTCCATGGTTTTGTTCACACCAAAATGGCCACTCAAGCTACCATTATTTTTCTCTTAAATGAGATTCTCTCTCATTGAACCCTGAGGAACACACAACTAGTTTCCCCTAAATAACAACCCACTTTGCAATGTAAAATTAGAAAACTTACTATGAAAATGATTTTGAAAATCAGAACATACCTTGTAGGCTTCACCAAAGTCTTCATCATCCCTATAGAGGTCCTTGAAACTCTCTATAAAAATCCTTTTCAACTGAACTTCTTGAATGGTCAGCATCCTCCTACTTAGTGCATCTGCAACCTTGTTCAATTGTCCTTTCTTGTGCTTTATTGTGAATGCTTGAATGTATTCCATCCACTTTAGGTGTCTATTATTGAGCTTTTCTTGTGTATTTATATACCTAAGGGCTTGGTTGTCATTCAACACTACAAATTTTTTGGGTAGCAAGTAATGTCTCCACTTCCTAAGAGACTGAACTAAGGCATACACTTCCAAGTCAAAAGAAGAATATTTTTTCTTAGTTTCATTTAACTTCTCACTGAAGAAGGCTACTGGTCTACCTTCATGACTTAACACACCCCCTACTGCCATCCCACTTGCATCACACTCTAAAGTAAACAATTTGTCAAAGCTAGGCAGTCTAAGGATAGGTTGTGTTGCTACTTGCTCCTTCAACTTTTCAAATGCTTTTTCTTATTTAGAGGTCCACCTAAACTTAGTCTTTAGACCACTCTTGACGGTATCAAGCATTGGTGCACAAATACCACTAAATGTCTTATAAACTTTCTATAAAACTAAGCTAACCCATGAAATCTCCTTACCTTTGTCCCTGTGGTTGGTGTAGGAAAATTTATAATTGCTTCCACCTTGCTTGGGTTATCTTCAATGACCCTTGGGATACTACAAACCCCAAATATACAAGCTCTTGCTTGAAGAACTCACACTTCTCTAGATTTATGGATAACTTCTCCTCTTGCAACCTTTTGAGTACCATCTCCACATGCTTCAAATGTTCCTCTGCTGTCTTACTAAAGATGAGTATATCATCTAGATACACTACCACAAATATCCCTTTGAAATCCTTACGCACTTCATTCATGAGCCTCATGAATGTGCTAGGGGCATTTGAAAGGCCAAATGGTATAAATCTCCACTCATACAACCCATCATTGGTCTTAAAATTTGTCTTCCATTCATCCCCATCTTTGATCCTAATCTAGTGGTACCCACTTTTGAGGTCCAATTTAGTTAAGTACTTTTCCCCTCCAAGATAGTCCATCAAATCCTCAATCCTAGGGATAGGAAATCTGTATCTAATTGTAATCCTATTAATAGCCCTAGAGTCAGTGCAAAGTCTCAACTTACCACCTTTCTTGGATGCTAAGACCACAGGTACAACACATGGACTGATGCTCTTCTTGATTAGTCCTTGGTCTAATAGCTCTTGCACTTGTCTAGCCATTTCTAGGTTCTGATCTGGAGTAAGCTTATATGCTACCTTATTTGACAATGATGCACCAGGTACAAAGTCAATTTGATGACTTATCACTCTTCAAGGAGGTAAATGTGCAAGACTACCATCACTAACTATATCCTTGTACTTTTCAAGTAACTCTCAGATTTCTGATGGCAAAGGTTCTTATTTAGGCTTCTCTTCCTCCTTAGGCTTGAGAAAAATGGCATGGCCCTCACTTTATTCACCTTTAATGGCATTAATGAACTCTTTTATACTACTCAATAAGACACTAGGGGTCTTGGGTTGTGACTCATCTTCTTCCAACAAAGACTGAATTTTGAAAGTTCTGCTATCTTTCTTGAAAGATATGAAATTCTCCTTTCCATCATATATTGCACCCCTATCATATTTCCAAGGCCTGCCCAATAGCAGATGACATGCATCCATAGGAAACACATCATAAAGAAACTTATCTTTATATCCTGCAATAGAAAATTCCACCCAAGTCTGCTCATTCACCAACACACTCTTCCCTTTGTTCAACCATGTCACTTTGTATGGATTGACGTGAGGTATCTTTGCCAATTTAAGTTTTTTTACAACTTCCTTTGATATGATATTATCTGTGGAGCCTAAATCCACAATAACTTTGCCAAGAATTTTACATCTAACTCTAAACAAAGCTCTCCTATGCTTGGGTTCATCCTTGACTGGTTGCTGAATCAGAACTCTTTTGAACATCAAATTTTCTCCCATCTCTGACTCAATGTGATCAACCTCAGGTGCCTTGACACTTGTTGTGTCTTCATGAGAATATGAAATCCTTTTACCATTTCTTGATGAAGTTGGTTTATCAGGGCATCTATAGGTAGGGTGACCCAATTTACCACAAGTATAACATTTCATACTTGCAAAATATGAGTTGCTTCTGCCCGAACTTATCTCTCTACTAGAGCCTCCTTGAGTACCTCTACCTTTGGTATAAACCCCTGTTGGAGTAGTTTCACTACCATGCTCTGTCAACTTGGACTCTCCCAGGTTTCTTTGTTCATTACCTCTGCCTTGATAACCACCTTTATGACCCCCTTGGTGTCTACCTCTGACATTAGATTCCCCTTTCTTCTTGTTCCTTTCTTCCACCTTAAGAGCTAATTGGTGGCACTTCTAAACAGTAGTTGGAGTCCATAAGATTATCTCTTCTTGAATATTCCATTTTAGACCACCCAAGTATCTTGCTACCTTGATAGGTTCCTCTTCTTGAATCTTTGATCTAAGACATAACTTATGAAACTTCTTTGTATAAGAGGCCACATCCAAGTCTTTTTTCTACAGACCTTGTCTCTTTCTATGAAGTTGTATTTCATAGTCTTCTGGCAGATAGTTTTATTTCACTTTAGTCTCCATGGCTTTCCAGTTAGCTATAGGTTGTTTACCCATTCTAACTCTTTCATCTTGCAGGTACTTCCACCATGTCAATGTTGATCCTCTTAGCCTTGAATTTGCAACCTTTATTTTTTGTGTCTCTATAACACCTTCACACTCAAAGTGGTTTTCCATCCCCTCATTCCATTCCATCACTGTCTCAATATCCATTTTCCCACTAAATAGTGGTATGCCTTCTAGTGCCTTTCCACCTAGTGCCTTGATGGATTTCAAGAATGGTTCTTCATTCAATGGACGGCCTAGTTCAGGAATGATATCTTCCTCATCAATCTTCTTCTTACCTTTCTCACTACTTTCACCTTCTGTGCCTTTATCCTTGGTTCCCTCAACAACTTCTTGTAGTTTTATTCTCATTTCTTCTAGGGCTTCGTCAAGGAGTCTATTTTTCTCCTTTTGCTCACCCATCTCTTTGTCTAACTCTGCATCAGTCACCATGCTCATCTCCCGTACTGATTCACCAGTATATAGAGACATACACCAAATCCCAAATCTTTAACTTTCTCTGATACCAAAATGATGTAAAGACAAATCTTTCTCTCTAACCCTAGCTTCTCCTAGGGTCTTCACTAGGCCACTTCTCTAGCCTATTAGGGTCCTTCACAAACCCTAGATCACAAGGATTCCATTCTCAATCCTTTGCCCCTTCAATTTGTCTATATCAACAATGAAATCAACTCAATCACCAACATTCTTCATGGATCTCTTCTTGCATCCTCCACACCAAATGTTCACACATGACCAAAACCAATCACCAATGGAGAGGAAGGTTTATTCCTAGGGCATTGGATCCATGACAATGCTTAACAACAAAAAGATGCAATGAAATCCTTATCGATTTCAAGAACTTTCTTTAATTTGCACAAAACAGGGCTACAAGGAATTAGGCTTTAAAACACACCTTTTGGCACATAACTCCAAAACTTGCTCAACAAGGTGGAAAAAAAATTACATTTCCTGATACCCTTTTTGGAAACCTCTAGGATTTATCTAGTCTCACTTCCCCAATATGTCTGTATAGTGGGTTGCTATATTTAAGCCTAAAATCAAGGGTTTCCCAAAATACTGACAGTGCTCACAAGGGTTTGTTCTTTCACCCAGCGAAACCCCACACCAGAACTTCTCCTTAGGTATGGGACTTCTCTACACTCATATCCTCCTCTCCACATGCTTAGATTGAAGCAACCAATGCCTTCAATCCATGTGAATGCTTCTGCAACTCATTGTGATTCGTAATCATGCTCCTTTGGCTCGCCTAGGGCATCACTGCAAAAATAACAAACTTGCTTTCCAAGGCCCAAGCTTCGGCACAAATAATGTACAAGGAGTCATCTCACAAATCCCAAGGATCTATACAGATGCCACGATGGGAAGATGAGTTATGACCCCATAAGCAAAAACTGTCTGGATTAGACCAGCAATAGTGCAAAAACCAAAACAATTTACAAAATACAATGAAAAAGAACCAAACACACACACAAAATCAAGAATCTACATCTACTACCTCATGCATGAGTTACAGTGCATAGATCAATCCATTAAAAGAATACAAATAAGAAAATGCACTAACAAAGGTCAAATTGCTCAGAGAACTTGTTTGTTCATTAACCAAATTGTTCACAATATTGTCCAACCCATCACAAAGGTCGAGGGAGGCCTTAAATATTTTATCCTTTCACACACTAACTATTTCAGACAGTTACATAACCATATGCTCAAAAATGCACTTGAGCAAGAAATGTTGTCAATGACAACATTGTCAATTTTGCAAAGTTGTTAGCAACTTTTGCATTCTTGCACCCAAACTTGGTCAACTCATTATGAAACTCAACCAAATGCATACTTATTCTTACTAGACCATGAAATATGTATTCTACCCCTTTCTTGTCCAATTTAGTCCTCTAAATGCACAAATGCAATGTTTCCACAATATTGTAACATTTCCCAACTTTGCCAAATTTGGACCAAACTATAACTTAAGGACTCCAAATGACTTAGTTGGACCTCCTAACCAAAAAAACACACTCTACGACCATCTATCCCTTTTATTTCACTAATGGCTTGGCTAAGACCACTACAAGCCAAACTTGATTAGGAACCCTAGGTTACAATATAGCCTTACCTAAGTGCTCCTGCACCACATGTCTTGACATATGTGATGGCATGTGTTTGTTGTAATCACATAGAAATGGTCATCTAAACCTTAGACCCCCAATCACAACAATTAATCAAGAAACCCTAATCTTGATAAATCCTAAGTCCTAAATGAAACAGACAATTCCTCAATTTGTCAAATTCAAGCTAATCTGACCTGAACCCTAGGTCCTAATCAATCATCATACTTGATTAATTAATTAATTCCTGAAATCATAATACAATGGAAAATAAACCTTATGTTAATTATTTAATTTATAATTCTGATATATTGATTAAATAAAATTATAAATTTGTCAATTAAATAAAAAAGGAATTAAATTAATTAATAAAAATAAAAAGTGCATTTAAAATTAATTAAATTATTAAAAATGCATATGACATCATCAAATCCAGTTAACTAATTATCAAATTGGAAACAATTCAGTTCCACTCAGTTAACTGATTATTAAATTGGAAATAAATCTGTTTTATTCAGTTAACTTAATCTTATCTATTTATCATTTTGTAAACAAAGTTGTTAACTGAAAATCAATTTGAAAGTTTCCAAAATGACTGAATCTTTTGACCAATCAAATTGCTTGCACATGGATTGTGCTTCCTCAAATCAAATTTGAGCCACTCATTTCCTCTAATCTCGACCGTCAATTTGGGAGAGATTTTCTATAAAAGAGAGCTTCTTTTCCTTCACAAATGATCCTAACTTTTGCTATCGTTATTATATTGCATTTTATTTTCAAGCATTCAAGTATTTTTTCATTTTATCTTTTATTTACTTAGATTTTTTTAGTTTGTTTAAGCATGCAAAATCATAATTTAGAGCACATCTCGATTTGGTGTTATTAAAATGAATCTTTCACATTTCAATTTGGTGCTTTAAAATGAATCTCTAATTAGCTTTGGATTAACCACAAACTGCATTTTGCATATCATATAGATTTCAAATCCTTCATTTAGAATAGTGTGTAGCCACGGGACTTTGTGATGAACTAAGAGAAAAGTCTATACTCCTGCCTACTAGAAGGCAATGGGTCGGTGTCGGTTAGTGTAGTTGTTTACTGCATTTCGATTTCATATTTTCTATTTCGCTAACCACGTAAAGACTCATTGAAGTGTGTGTGTTTGCAGCTGGAATGAAGACCCAAATTCACGCATACATTTCTAGCGCCCACTGTGGGGATTTCCTACATTCACTTTGAGCCAAATCTGACTCCACCATCACGTTCGGATCGTCATTTCAATTTGAAATGACTATAAACTTGACTATATTTTTGAAAAATTGAATCTGTGGCAAAATTGTTTTGCATACAAAGGTCGTACAACCTTCTACACGCAGGCCTTCTGCATGCAAACCGAGGCATGTCTCTACTATTATCCTTCTGCTGTGCATATACATTTGTACAAACCTCAAGCCCAACCCTTCAACACCCAAGACCTTGTTTTAGTTTTAATACCATTTAGCTTGGTGTAAAAACAAATTTCTATTTTACCACAGGGGGCATGTGGGATTAAAAAAACCCCACACCCATCCCACCACACCTCCAAACCCCACTGTGCGGTCTCCCTTCCTCCTGTTGTGCCACTACCTCCTCCCTCCCTGCTTCCACCCTCCCCCTCCCCCTTTTCTC
>MU224239.1:396452-407547 GCA_018584345.1 Thuja plicata
CCTAACCCTCACCTCCCTTCCCCACCTCCATTCCCCTCCACTCCACTACCACTCCACTACTACCCCGCGCCACCCTCTGTGCTACTTCCTCCACCTGCAGATTCGTTCCTCCGCCTGCCCTCCTCTCACCGATTCGCCTCTGCCTCCTCCCTACTCCCTCCTACCCTCCCATCTACTACTCCACTGCTCTCTCCTTCATGCAGCCTCCTCCCAACTCCCCCGCTCAACCCCGCAACCTCTCCACCGCTTGAGCCGCTCAGCCTCCACCCTTGCCGCCCAACAGCAACCCTACCACCACCTCTGCTTTCCCCGGGGAGCATCAAATTTGATGGCCATTTAACCATCATTTAATAGTGTTATTGGCTTTCAGTGACGACCACCAAACCCTCAATTTTAACCCACTGAATTACTGATGTCGAAAGGGGTTTTAAATTTTTAGCCTTCACCATTGAGCATTTCAAATTTGCAGCCTATCTTGAAAACCTCATAACTTGCTAATTTTAAGTCCTTTTTCTAAGCAATTTTTATTTATATTTTTGGTAGAATTTGCTGAAGATCACTGTGGTGAAGTTATTTTCTATTTTTGGTTTCCTGATTTATCAGAAATTACACTTTTTCATCTGTACTATACTTGTCTAATCCTCTATTTTGCAGCTTCTGGAGCATCGTACGAGCTCATACGGTAATGTTTTTTAGTGTAATTTTTCTTTAAAGTGCATTATTTTTCATCTACTTTCTAAATATGCAATCAGTTTTTTGATTTTCTAATTTTTCTAACGCTGACCAATCTTTGGCTTTGTCATTCTTGATGCTTATCTTTGATTACAACCTAACAGTGGTTTGCAGGACGTTGTAAATGAAAAACAAATCATAAAATACTAGTGAGTTTGATGTAGGACGCTTGTCAAAGACTTTGTGTGTCTTCCAAAACTATCATGTCTATATTTTGTAATTAAATAACATTTCAGATTTGGTGCTTAAAAAGAATCACTTTGCTTATGTGTTTGAAGTTTTCTCTAGATTTGTAATCCAAAAGAACAGCATGAACGTATCCTCTCCCCTCACCTTCACAGATCTTGGGTGAAAGAGAAATTCATGCAAATATTTTAGCGTGGCTACCTCCCAAGAGCTTTAACAGAGTTGGTGAGAGGGATTGCCCAACCAGTAATAGGCTAAAGCCAAGCCCTTCCAAACCGGTATATAAAAATGTCATTGTGATTAATCTCACAGTGAATGGGTGTCAATTTCTCTATGCCGACAGAAGGTCTCCCTCAGTACCCTCGTGGTGTGTAAAAACCTACATAACTTAACTTCTGTAGGTCGGGAGGCCTCCTTAACAGAGCTAACCTGCTGCATGTATAGCCACCTGAATAGATGCCCTGACTAAAAAAATTGTTTTAGTGACCAAAAATCCCTCTATCTACTGGCGCGGAAGGTCTGAGACTGACTAATATGTCCCACATTTTCATGACTCTTAGTAGAGACAACGGTCCCTTGGGAAGTGATTACCCTTGGAATTCAAAGCTTAGTGTGCCTGAGAAGTGAGTGCACTGTAAGGAGGAGCCCATGCCTCCAAGCTTCTAAGTTATCCTCTATGAGTAGGCATGGTTGAACTTCGGTTCAAGTGGGAATTCAATAGATATTTCCCTGGCTTACCTAGGTTGTGGTGTGTTTGTTCTTTTTACAACAACCATTCTTCTTGATGCGTCTTGCGTGAGTGAAACATCAAAATAGACACCAAAAAAACATCAAAATGCTCAAACAATCCAAAATATGCACTTTCAGGTGTTAAACTATCAACTCTTGTCCAAGTTTCTGCATCTAGTTTCAAAATTCTGAAATCAGTCAAATTGTTGTCCAAGTTGGTATTCTGTCGTAACGATTCTATCCAATTTTTCTCAAAACCTGTGTCCTCACCAACATCGTTACTAGTTTGTCGTTGACTGTAATCTATTGACAGTCTGACTCACTTGTTGTTTTGAAATCTGACCTTGTTAATCTAGTCCAAGTGACTTGTTACTCTTATCATCTTTGTCCGCGCTATCCTTATCCTGAGTTGCAAGAGCAGGTTTGTTAACCTTGACTCGAGATCGGAGTTGTTGCCATCTCTCTCTCAGTTAGACTTTATCTCCTTTTTCCTTTGGTCTTGGACTTAGTTAGCACTTTAGACATCATTTCAACACCTATCAGGAAATTAATTTATTCATCATACCTTCTCTTCAATCTTCTAAGCAAGCGCATCAAGACAATCTTGCAATGTCTAAGAGCAAATGGGCTAAACCTTATGATCCTGACAACGTGAACGAAGAGATTCATATGGAATCTTTATCAAAACAACTTCAAACTTTGAAATCTAAATTCCAATAATTAAAGGAGGAAAAGGATGCACCATCCAACAAATCCTCATTAAGCTCAATCTGTCCTTTTCTATTTGATCACAATTCTCACATCTCTCCACTTCCTTCCAATATGGAGAAATATTTCTATGAAAATCCTATCTTTGATCAAACGAGTGCATCCAAAGCCCTAAAAGCTACTAAAAACACCACGAAGTCTTCCTCCAAAGGGATTAGTAACCTCATGAAAGAAAAACCTTGGGTTAAACGCAAGAGGGACTTCACTACTTAGGGACAATCTTATGAACAAGCATTGGAAGAACTTCTTGAGCATGATCTCATCACATTACCTCAAGTCACATCACGTAGATTGAAATTATCGAGTACCTATTGTGCATATCATTGACATAATAAGCATAAAACTTCATCTTGCATGGAGTTGAAATATAAAATCCAAGATCTCATAGATGATGGCATAATCAAAGTGGAAAATCCTAATGATTCATCTAATCTCAAGCATGATCAATATCAGGAATCCATGTCAAGCAATGGTTCCCATATCACATCTACTCCTTCCACCATTCCTCCATCTCCTAAAGCTTCACAACTAGCCACACCATCTCTATCAAGAAATGAGCCTAATGACGACTATGTATACCATCAAGGACTACCTCTAAAAGAGATCCAAGCTAATCTTCATACAACTGCAAGTCTTTCTCAGGCTTCAAAGATCATAGACCCAAAGCTTCCATGTGCTTCAATGCTTATCATGCCTATTCCAAATGATTTTCCATCAGCGTGTCAAGAATCCTTCATGCAGATCAACACTCCTACCTCATCCTTAGAAGTGGCTCCATGTCAAGAGGGAAATCCACAGTGTGAAGAAATAAATATCAGTAATGATTAAGATCAAGAAACCATCCATCCTTATCCAACAGTTGACCAAAGTCACATATCTCAAGAGTCTCATGATGATTTTAGCATCCCCTTCCATTTCTTCCAAGAAGATAGCCCCCATCTTCCAAGCAAGATCATGATATCCTTTCCACCATCTCTAATGAGTCTATTGAAAATTAAGATAAAATTACCCTTTATGCACCATCTAAAGATCCTTGTCAAGATTAGAGTATCCCATCATCCCCTTGTCATATTATTCCATATCCAAAAACCATCATTCCTCAAAATCTCTTGCATAATGATAAATTCCCTCTAGCTTCAGTTGCTCCTATCAAAGTTGCTCATGCTCCTATTGATATAAATATGAATTCAAAAGAGAAGAGTCTTGGTCATGCATCTCACACTAAAGATGTTGATATACCTTCCACACCTTATCTCCCTCCATTTAAACATAAGCATCAACCTTCTCCATTTTCCAAATCCATTCTTGGTCCCTATATCCCAAAGCTAAAACCATCAAACCTTCCATCTATAGTGGGTACTTATATCCTTCCATCCACCATGCCTATCACTACTAGCTTATCATCCACTTAGCCTATCCCCTATCAGGATCAACAAAGACATGCATACTTGAAATCTCCCTATCAACCCATCCATATGAACTAATCATATTAGCCCTATCCATCCATAGTTCCCAAGTCTTTTGGAAGCAATTTGGATGTACAAAAAAAATTAGAAATACAAGAATCCACTTACATATGAAGACCACTATGTCCAATCTAACCAAAATATGGCTACAAAGAAAAAAGAAATATTCAAGAGACCACAAAGGTCCACTGAGAAAAGAATAAAATCAAAGAAAATACGGGTTCCTAAATCCATCATGGAAGAATTGGGTTCTAAATCTGAGAAAACAATAATCTCAAAGAAAATATGCGTTCCTAAATCCATCATGGAAGAATTGCGTTCTAAATCATCCAAAAGCAACGGAAAATCAAAATCCACGTGGATTCCCAATTCTCTTCTAAAGGACTAGGATACAAAAAGAAAATCAAAAGTTATGTGGATTCCCAAGTCTCTCTTAAAAGGATTGAACAAAAATGAAAAGTTAGAGTTGGCATCCAAGCTTCCAAAGTCTTCCACTTCATCTCCATCTAAACATCTCCCATCTTCTAACTCTATTTTGGGTCCTCATGTCCCAAAATCCATTACCTTGAATACTTCACCCTCTTCTCCATCCATTTTGGGTCCCTGTGTACCAAGATCCATACCCACTCATACATCAAAGCCTCAAGCTATTCCCTCCATTTTTTCTCCATCCATCCACTACCCTTCAAGGTGTGTGTGTCAATGTTGATCTTATCACCATTTCCATCTACCTCTATGGAAACCTTTCAATACCCTATCTAATATCCTGCACCTACCACCTACCCATCCATCACATATCCTTCGATTCCTCTTATCCAATCCATCACATAAATCCTTGGCTATCATCTCCCTTATCCTCCATTTCATTCCCTACCATCACCCTATCAACATCTTTGAGCATACTTTCAGCAGCCTTGACCTATCATACCATATCTTTTAAAGGAGCACTATCTAAAGAGCAAGAAGCTTAAGTTCCTCCATAAAATTATAAAGAAAAAAAAGAGTGCCTTGGTGAAAACCTGGTAAACAAACACCTTGGTAGAAAAAGTAAAGAGAAATCAATCCATCCTATGGTGAAAACCACTTCTTGTGGTGCCTTGGACAAGTACCATGATGAAAACCTGACAAACAGGCGTCATGCGTAAGTCCTCCTACTTGAACTCTTTACTTGGGGGAAAGTTCCTTCCATGTCATCTTATCCATCATATCTTACATTCATCAAGCCCATGAGAATCCATGTTCCTTTCGGTGATCTTGACAAGGTTGAGCCTATCCATGAACACTATGCATCTAAACATCCATTATCCTTTCCATCAACCTATTCACTTGGTCTCATCCATGGTACCCTATCATGATCTTGTTTATCCCAAGCCTATACTCCCTATCTCTGAGCATTCTTTCCATAATCCCAAAACATCCACTTATACCTCCATCACCCCTTATCCTGATTAGGTTATCCCATCACTATCCTATCTAATTGACCCCTTAGTCTTGATCAAAATGAAGAACGAAAAATTCAAAATAGTTTCTCAAAAGTCTCTTGACATGTCCATTCTTTTGGACTACATGCTTTTCATGACATCAGGTTATTATCCTATATGTTATCCAACATCGCTCCATGAGCCTACATTGCTATATTACTTTTTCCCTAGATTGGGTAATCTTGAGGAGGCTGTCCTTGAGGGTTGCATTCACCCTCTTCGTCCACCATTGTCTATTCACCTCATCCATCATCTTTCTTATCCATCTGTAATGACCTCTACCTTGGTAGACATTGGGGGAAAACCAATGTGATCTTGCTTGAGAATGAACACTTCGGTTCTTCTGAGAACCCTCTTGGCTTGAAACCGATCCAAAGTCATAGTCTCGGGGAAATCAAATCGGCTTTGTCTTGGCAGTATGAGTCAAGCCAGTCATCACAATCAGAGTTTGTTATCATGGGGCATGGGTCCCCAAATTTGATCATATCTTTGGATTACACTAGAGTCAGTAATCTTGTCCTTTCTGAAGGACATCTCACTACTGACGCAATAGGTGTTTCTCAACACCCTAATAAAAAGTGTTTCTTAACACTATCTTTGGACACATATGTTTTTCTTAACACACATTGGATACCACAAACGTAAACAACAGATCGATAATAATCAAACCCATTGCACTCACAAGAACGACGATGTTTCTCAACACCTCTGACATATACACATCCAAAAACTTTGAAACTGGTTGAAGTATGCTGAAATTCTATTTGTATGATGTATGTTTTCATTTGATTTTTTGTCAATCTTTTCTTTGTCTACTTCTTGTTGGTGTGGTCCCGATGATCCAACAATGTCAAATAAATAGGGTGTATGTGATAAGAGCTCTCACATTAGGGTGGAGAAGCATCACATCCCTTGATCTTGTTTACTTGTATGCCAAGGTGAGGTCGGAACCATTTCTTTGACTGTTATTTATCTGCTTGTTTACGCAAGATCACACTCATGGTTATCTTGGCTTTGAATGCCTTGATAATGGTGCACTCTTGCAACATCAACTCGAAACAATGTTCAAGTCATCTTGGCTTTTGTGCCCTGATGCTTACGTTAGTTTCTCATATATTATCTGATGAACATCATATTCATATTCTTATGGTCGCAGTGGCACCAGTAAAGATTGTATCAAGTCCGATGTTCCAAAAATGCTCGATGATGAAAAAATTTCAACGCTAAAGGTTCAGTGACTACACCTTAGGTTGCATTCATGTTAGTCTTACATCTACATCTACATCTGCATGGTGTTGAAATCTGCATAATATCGATATATCTCTCCAATGTGAAGGATTTGTGGTTCTTATTGATCAATCTTCCTTTTGACAAGTGGTTAGTTGTGCGTTGATTGACATGAAAATGACACCCTTGGCTAATTTGATTTTCTCAATTCCATTTTCAGGATCAAAATCGAAATTTGAAATCATCTTGCTTGTCTTTTTTGATGTTTGACTTTTCAGTCAACTACAGCTGACCACTTGCACAGTCAGTCTTATGGACTCCAACCAATGGAAATCTCTCATACTTTTCTTCTAGTCAATCCATATATCATACTTTTGGTCAATCTCGGTCACACACAACCTTCCATCAAGTACATCTTCTGTCCTACCCACTTGGGACCTCTTTCTAATCAGGCTAGCTTCTTGCATCATGTTATCAATCTAATTGCTTCTCATCACTGGGGCACCTAGCCTTATTTCTATTTCACTCCAGAGGGGGCAATATCAGGACATCAACATTCCAGTGATCATATCCTCAATCAAAACCCCATCGCTTGGGGCATCTCAGCTTCATCACATCAAATCAAGTTGAGATCATCTTAAATCAAAGGAAACCTAATCAATGGTCTTATACAATGGTGAATACATTTGAAACCAGACAAGATCGGTCTTATACGAGCTATTCATTATTGAAACCAGATACATTGATCAAATTAGCTTCATCGTTTCAAATCAAGTCAATTTTCTTGCTAATTCAATCTCTTAATGGTAATCAATTTCATCGCTTCAAATCAAATTGGTTATTTGTTCAAACCATTCAAAAAGTTTAAGAGTTCTTGACAGATGTCCAATTTCATCGCTCCAAATCAAACTGAGCATTTTGTTTTATATCTTTTGATTGATCTTATTCCAACCAAGCTCAAAGTCGGTCTTCTTCTTCAAAAGAATGGTTTCATCGCTTAAAATCAAACTGTTCTAGGTCTTCTCGCTAACAGGTCTTTGAATCAATGTGTTGATCGCACATCAATTCAAAGAGGGGCAAATTTAATCACATAAAAATGGTCATCTAAACCCTAGAACCCCAATCGCAACAATTAATCAAGAAACCCTAATCTTGATAAACCTTAAGTCCTAAATCAAATAGACAATTCCTCAATCTATCAAATTAGAGATAATCTGACCTGAACCCTAGGTCCTAATCAATCATCATACTTGATTAATTAATTAACTCCTAAAATCATAATACATTGGAAAATAAACCTTATATTAAATTTTTAATTGATATTTATGATATATTAATTAAATAAAATTATAAATTTGTCAATTAAATCAAAAAGGAATTAAATTAATTAATAAAAACAAAAATGTGCATTTAAAATCAATTCAATTATTAAAAATGCATATGACATCATCAAATCCAGTTAACTAGTTATCAAATTGGAAACAATTCAGTTCCACTCAATTAACTGATTACTAAATTGGAAACAAATTTGTTTTATTCATTTAACTTAATCTTATCTATTTATCATTTTGGAAAATTAGTTGTTAACTGAAAATCAATTTGGAAGTTTCCAAAAAGACTGAATCTTTCGACCAATCAAATTGCTTGCACATGGATTGTGCTTCCTCAAATCGAATATGAGCCACTCATTTCCTCTAATCTCGACAGTCGATTTGGGAGAGATTTTCTATAAAAGAGAGCTTATTTTCCTTCATAAAGGATCCTAACTTTTGCTATCTTTATTATACTGCATGTTATTTTCGAGCATTCAATCATTTTTTCATTTTAGCTTTTATTTACTTAGCTTTGTTTAGTTTGTTTAAGCATGTAAACTCATAATTTAGAGCTCATTTTGATTTGGTGTTATTAAAATGAATCTTTCACATTTCAATTTGGTGCTTTAAAATGAATCTCTAATTAGCTTTGGATTAACCACAAACTACATTTTGCATATCATATAGATTCAATCATTTAGATTTAAAATCCTTCATTTAGAACAGTGTGTAGTCATTGGACTTTGCAATGACTTGAGAGAAAATTCTATACTCCTGCCTACTAGAAGTCAATGGATCAGTTTTGGCTAGTGTAGTTGTTTACTATATTTCAATTTCATGTTTTCTAACCTGCTAACCACATAAAGACTCATTGAAGTGTGTGTGTGTGTGTGTGTTTGCAGCTGCAAGAATGAAGACCCAAATTCACGCACACATTTTCTACCAGAGGGTGCACTGCCTGATGTTTGCATGCCATGTATTGTTGACATTTCACTCGACAATATAGAAATGAATGATGGGGTCAAATGATATGATGTATGTGCAAGAAGATCATGATCAACACTTGTAACAACCCCTACTCCCCGAGCAACACGTGCAATACCCTCATCATGTTTGGTAGCATCATGAGAACACAAAAAATCCCGTAAAAACAACACATACTTTAGTTCATGACATAAAACATTACAAAATATAAAACCATGAATGAACTTATATTATAATTAAAGATCTCATTACAACTTACTTGCAAGTTTTGTGCTCTCTCAGTCAATATTATAATCCTTTCTCTTAACTCATATATTTGAGGCACTACAAATAACAATTGATGGATTTCTTCATTGCATTTTATTTTGGGTCTTCCTTATCATATCCAGAGGGTTTGCAAAATATGCAATGTCGTCATTGCATAATAGTGATTCCACCTCCCTATGGATGCTCTCCTCTACTGTTGGTGCCTTTCCCTGATCATCTGACTGTGACAAGAATATTTAAAATTTTTTATCGAAATTAAGCCAATAAACTTACAAAAAATTATAATAATAAAACATTTCTTTTATCTAAATTGTACAATTACAATGAGGTAAACATGTTGGGTAGAAGCATGTGAAGATGCATCAAGATTTGTGCTCTGGGTCAAAGCCTTCCCCCTGAGATCAATGTCCCCCTGTGAAAAAAATTAAATATAAAAAATATTGTCGAAATGAAACCAATAGACTTACGAAAAAAAACATACTGATAAAATGGTATATTGGAGTCATTAATTGGAGGCTGGATAAAATGGTATATAGTATGTACACCCCCATAGTAATTGTGTTTGTATCTATGTGATTCAAATTGTAATCAATTAACAACTCTTCCCCTATAGTTATTGATTTTATTGCATATATGAATACACATGGTTTCCCTCGCGCATCCTGAATATGCAATTGGATTGCTTATTTTTTGACCCAGGTCGTGTACTATTTATAAACCCTGCAATATTTCTTGATGCTTTTTGCCTTCCCTCAATGTACATAGCCACTCCTTTATTTTGATCCTTATCTTTTAGTTGTATATAATTTTCTGAAAGTGCATACCTACACATACTTATGTATATTGAACTAGTTGCATCTAATCTTTTAAATTGTAATAGGGTCTGGCATACTCCATCAATTCAGTAACTTTTTATAACAAAACTTTATGGCCTCCATGAAAAATAGGCCCAAACCATGTAATGACGATGGTGCTATGCGATACATCCTCTTGTTGACATAAAAATAAGTGTTTATTAGAGGAATTTCCTTGGTTACCCAGTATTTTTGTAGATGTTTGTACCTCAAGGGCACCTCAATATCACCCATGCTCTCATCATCGTAATAACATGACCCCCCTTCAGCAAGAAACAATTTTATGTGTTTACAAAATTTTCTTATAATCTTTTGACCTCTAGTGTATCTCCATCTTTGAGACCTACTACATGTCTCACTTTCCTCTTCTCTTCCTGAATTTCCCTCTCTCGAAGAAGACAGATCTAACAAATACCTATTTGGTGGTACATGCACTGGTCCTGAATAGGTCAACACTGGTTAACACCTCTAGAGGTGGCCAAAAGTGAAGAAATTGATGTATTTCATGGTTTTATGTCATATTTAGAATGTTTGAGGATTCTTAGGTAGATAGGAGATCGTTTGGTTGAAAATTGCAAAAGTTGTCAGAATTGCTCAAAAGTTGCTATGAACAATTTTGTAATTTTGGTGCAAAAAGTTGCATTTTGTTTCCCAAATGACCAAATAATTTGAAATTTGGTTAAAACTATTGGTGAGGGTTTTTAATGACTATATAAATCCTCTTTGGGTCAAGGATGGAAGTTGTTGAATTTTGAGGGAAAAATCAATAAAGAGCACTGTTATTTCTGAGAATTTCACTATTTTATCGAATTGCAGAGCCTTGTTCTTTTTCGTACAGGATTTTGGTCCCACGATTAACACAAGGTTGGAAGAGGCTTTGAGTCTACTCTCGAATGATTCAAGTTTGAGATAATTTCACGTTGTTTTGAAAAATTTATCTTGGTTTTTGTGGTTACATGTCCAAAATAAGGTTATACTCTACAAAGTTTATAAGAGAACTATTTGGCCAATATTTAGAAAAGGAAACAATCACTTTTTCCTTCTTATAAACTAAGTCCTATCGTTGCAAAACTCATCTAGGTGGAGGG
>MU224239.1:407657-419281 GCA_018584345.1 Thuja plicata
ATATATAATCGTAGCACAAATGACAACTTGATATGATTAATTATCATATTACTAAAATGATCAACATTCAAAAATAATAGGTAATAAGACAATATTCATTAATAATTTCCAAAAAAAATGTTAATCATCAAACATCCTAGGTTTATGAAAATACTACTCAGGAGATGTCAAAATTTATTCACGTATTTCTTATGAATTCACGTTATATGTAAAATAATTAAGCAAGTACTAATACTATGATATGGCAATGAATAAAGAAGTAAACAATCAAGTAGTATAGACTAATAATAGGATATATTATAAATGACAATAACTATGCTTGCAATTATTTTCACTCAAACTTAAGTTAGGCTAACAACTAAAATAAATGATGAACCTTGTAAACATAATCCATTATATAAGAACCTATAATCTAGAATGGAATGCTACATCATTCTTTGCAACTAAGTTTTAATAATATGGTGATGAAATATAATCTAGTATTGAGAGCATTGCTAATGTTAGGAATCACTACTCTTCATCTAAACAACTTGTACATTATATTTTGATAATTAATAATTTTAAGCTCTAATCAACTCTTAATTTTTTTCAATGTACTATACAGTAAACCTTTAGGAGACAACAATAAAGAAGTTTTTCATCATAAAAGTATTTCAGAATCTATAATGTAAGTGATCTTTATGCTAAAAGTTTACACATACTCTCATTACATGCTAAAATTTTGTTAAGAATTATTATGGCTAAAATTTGTCTCAAAAAACAATCAAATTCTTCTTTGTTTCCTTCTTTTAGCAATTCTAGGGTGAGTGGTCAACAACTAAATATCAAACTAAACATAAATAGACAATATGGAAATTTAAAAACCAACTTCTATTATTTTATACCTAATCTAATTTATAATAGTTTAATCAATTTTATAGATACCTAATCAACATAATATAGATTCAAAATCTAATTTACAATTTATACGGAGAATAACATTCACTAAACATCTAAAATAAATTTGCATAACTAAATATTATATTATGAAATAGAGTATAATATATTTAACATTTTAATTAGATTATCTACTATTCAATTGCTCATAGATTTGATTAAAATTAACGAACATATTGAGAAGTGCATATCATATAGACTACAGTATGAAATTCCCTAACCGAATTACTAGGGAGACTAAATTATTACAAACATTATCTAAACAAATGAAACAACCCCTCGTGCAACCTTCCTTTCAGTCTATTTCTAAATGGACAAAGTAATTGGGACCCTCCCAATTAGTCTAATTGAATATATTTCTAAATGGACAGACTAATCCAGTTAAAGAGGTTAATTGGGTCCCTCCCTATCCATCATTCTTTCACCATTTTCCACACACCCACAACATCTTCGAACGATTTATAATCTTCTAGAACTTAAAAAATAAAGTCCAGTTTCATTAGTGCTCTCTTTTGGGCTTTCCCTAGTGATGGAATTCATACTGTTCTTTTTGGAGGTTTGGTTGAGTCAGCGAAATATTCAGAAGTTTAAAATGGCTCCTTTCTTTTTTTTCATCTCTTGTACTTCTATACGTTCTCTTATGGACATGCACTAGGAATTTTTCATTGTACCCATAGACCGTGTATTTTTTTCAGTCCCTTTGATCATTTGTGGACCTCAATATGCAAATTTATTTCATCGAAGTTTATAAATTTAAACCCTAGTGAACTTCATGTGTTTTTATATGACACGTGTTCCTTTCAAGCTTATATTTTGCATGCCAAAATGGTCGCCTAACTGATTGAACATCTCAAAGCTTGGTTGTTCAAACTAACCAGACACCAGTACTAGGTAGTAGTTGGGTTTGTTAATGGGACATTGGCTTGAATTGACCAAAATATAGAATGAAACACCTCGATAGGAACAAATAGATTCTAAATTACTGTACTTGCAACAATATTTCTAAATGTGGGGGAAAATTTACCTACAGTCATTGTCCCTTGGACAATTTTTCCTTTTTGAGTTCCCTCACCTCTCGCTCTAGCTTTCCTCTTGCCAAATGGTTCCTAGCGTTCCTCCTCAACTCATAGGCCTTGCAACACTTGTCCAATGAAGTCTCGCAACTCTCCACATATTGGCTAGATGCAGTGATTCTCAGTGCAAATCTCTAGTTAGGGCCTTGGTGCAGTATGCTATGTCATGCTCTTGCGCGCTTGCCAAAATTCAAAATATATATGAAAGAATGGTTTAGGAAAGTACTCCTTAATCCAAATGAGTCATTTTTTTTTCATGTAATGTGTTAGGAGACTTTAAAAATATATTCACTCTAGTTGATATTGACACATGTAAAGCACACTAAAGGCACTTCAGAGATATGTTGATATAAAGAAGATTGTTAAGGTGATGTCAAGTCTTGGTCCTTGAGGGTAGGAAAAAATAGATGCATTGGTACAAAAGGTTCCATTCAACTTGGAGGAAATTGATAATTACCTAAGGGGCTAGTGTGATATTGGACCAAGTTTATAATCAATGAGCTTTATAAAGATCATCTAAATGTTCATTGCTAATAAAAATGCATAAACTGATGTGTAATAGATTCAAGGTGAGGCTCACAGAGCCTCATCTTTTGTAACCATTAACCAAGGAAATTCTAAGAACAATATATGAAAGAGACAAAGAATAAGGCAACTTGTATTATTAGGAAGGACGAGATGCCTTTATATAGCATGACCTCATGTTTGAGTCTTGAAACCCTCCCATATCATCAACACATGCTTCTAGGCTAACTGTTATGCCCTGCATACCTGTGCCTACATTTTGTTATCAAAATGTTGGGTCCCCATTTTCTCTTTTGGTTCTTCATTTGTTTCTTTTCAGTCTTTCTTTTGTTTTCTCCAGCCTTTGCCTCCACGCGGTCATTGTTGTCGCTTCCTTTTGTTTTTCCGCCCTCTGGGACCTGGTCCCGTAGTGTCTTGTTATTTCATGTCAGCTGAATTCTGGACCCCGGGATTCTTGTGTCGTTACATCCTCTTTAGTGGGAGGGTGTGGTCACGCAGAATCCCTGGGCCCAGAGTTTGGAGGCTTTCCTTTTCTCAGGGTTTGCGGAAGGGAATGGTGATTTTTAACCTAAAAGGATATAAATTGAACTTCACTTGTCATTGTTACACTTGCTGCAAATAATTTACCCTCGAAGCGAATTAAGAGCGAAGAAAGTTTGTCCACATTGGTACCTCCTTCTCCCCAGAGGAGAAGGAGAAAATTCTCGCGGTTCTCTAAGAATATATTGATGTTATAGCCTGGGGGTATGAAGATCTCAAAGCTTACGATACATCTATCATGACACATACCATCCCCCTGAAACCAGACGCCAAACCTTATTGATAGAAATAGAGGCTGGTAAACCCTTTGATTGAACCCCTGATCTACCAGGAGGTTCAGAAATTACTGTCAACCCAGATCATCTTTCCACATACTACATGGGTTGCCAACCTTGTCCCCGTGCACAAAAAGAATGGCGATATTCACCTATGTGTGGATTTCCACAACCTAAACAAAGCCTCCAAGAAGGATAATCACCCTCTCCCTTCGCTGGATGAGGTGTTACAAATTGTAAATGGTTCACAAATGATGTCCTTCCTGGATGGGTACTCCAGGTATAACCAATTCATGGTTAAGTTTGAAGATAGGATGAAAATGGAATTCACCACTAAGTGGGGGACATTTGCATACCAAAGAATTCCTTTCATTCTAATTAACGTCAGGGCCACATTTAAAAAGGCCATGGATATTGCATTCGAAGGTCTGGTTAATAGGTGCATAATCATCTACATGGATGATATAACGGTCTTTTCCTGGGACAAGCATGATCATCCTGCCCACCTCGCTCAGATCTGTGAGAGATGTCGTTAGTATGGTATTTCCCTTAACCCCAAGAAGTGTATATTCGGGATCACTAAAGGGAAATTTCTTGGGCATAGTGTCTCTAAGAAAGGGATATCTATCGACCCTGACAGAGTACAAGAATTGCTAAATTTTCAAATGCCCAGAAGCAAGAAGGAAATGAGATCTTTCTTCAGGAAGATAAACTTTGTCTAACTGTTCATTACCGGATTCGCCGAGATTGTCAGACCACTCAATGATATGATGAAGAAAGATACCAAGATTGAGTGGAGTCCTGAGGCGAAGTGGGCATTCGCCTAAATCAAGAAGACTATAGTGGAGGCCCAAGTCTTGGAAAGTTTGGACTATTCCCTCCCATTCCATATTTATTCCTTTGCTTTGCCACACTCTACCACCGTAGTTTTAACTCACAAGGTTGAGGGGGAAGAATTACCTATCACTTTGATGAGCTCCCCCTTTAAGAATGCCGAAGTCTGGTACACACCATTAGAAAAGGACTTTTCTTTAGTCCAGACAGTGAAGAAATTCTAACACTACATTCTCCAGAGAAAAGTGCATGCCATTATCCCAGACCAGGATGTCAAGTCTTTATTACTACAAAGTGAACTGGGAAAACACTGGGGGAAATGGATGTCCATCCTCCAAGAATACGATCTTGAAATACAACCGATGAAAATAGTCTGAGGCCAAGGACTATGTAAAGCAATGGCGGAGGCCACCCAAAACATCAAATGCAAAACTTACATTGTGGATTCCATCACTCAAGATTTGTGTTATACTGACCTGGTGTACCTATTACTCAACAACAAGTGCTCAGAGGGACTTCCTCCTAACAAATGTCGCGCCTTGCGATTGAAAAGCGCACACTTTATGAGAAAAATGGGACACTTTTCTGTGGGAATTTCAAGGGGATTTATCTCTGGTACATAGACAGAGACCAAGATGGCAAGATGATAGAATAATTCGATGGGCAGTATGGAACTAGGCATGGCTCAGTTGATGCCACCGCTCATTAGATTCTCTGGGCCGTATATTATTGGCCCTTTATCTTCAAAGACATTCATGATCATGTAAGGAAGTTCCATACCTATCAAACCACCGCTTCTCGTGAGTGGAACCCGACGATGCCTTTACAGCCGATCTTTGAGGTTTGAACCTTCGCCCAATGGGCGTTCAAATTTATCAGGGAGATAAACCCCAACTCATCTTCCAACCACTGGTACATTTTAACTGCTACCAATTACTGCACCCGGTGGTCTAAAGCAATCCCATGCAAGAACAATACTATGGATGTAGTCATTAAGTTCTTGGAAGAGAACATTGTCACAAGATTTATAATGCGTTTTTCTATCATATGTGACAATGGTCTAGCATTTTCTTCAGCACTGCTTTTAGAATGGACTTATCAGAGAAAGATCACCTTGAATTTTTCCAGCAACTATTATCCCTAGGGTAACGGCGTTTCCGAATCTACCAATAAGAACCTACTGGAAGTAGTCAAGCATCTGCTAGAAAATAATCCCTAGGACTAGCACCAGAAACTCAAGTTCACCCTTTGGGCAGATTGCATCAGAATCAAGGCAGCCCTGGGAACTTCCCTATTTCACCTCATTTATGGCCCGAATCTTGTGTTCCCAATAAACTTACAAATCCCTGTCTTACAGTTTATGCAGGAATTCAACACCCAGGATAACATTGTGGAGGTTTACCTCTTGAACCTGGTGAAAATGGAAGAATAAAGGGACGCGACACTGGAGCATTTTTCACATCACCAAGTAGTTGTCAAATAATGGTTTGAAATACAAAGCCTTTTGGGTTTCAGACCTAGTCCTCTTGTGGGACAAAGCCCGGGAGAAGAAGGGAAAGCATTCTAAATTCCAAAGGCTCTGGCTCGGACCTTACCTAATCTTGGAGATCTGTGAGGCCAACACTTATCACCTCAAACTTCATTACTAGAGAAGTTGTTCCATTGCCCATCAATGGACAGTTTCTCAAACATTACTTCGAGTAGAGGTGGGAGGTATATTTTCTCAAAGTTGTATCATATGTATATGTTCCTGCTTGTAAATATTTTCCTAGCACTCCTTGGGAGTGTTTTTTCCTTATAAATAGTCGGCAGCCCTCTAAGGCCACTTCCTTTTCTTTGTTTGGTTTTTTTTCACTTTGCGTGTCCTACTTTTTTTTTGGGTTCTGAGCATGTTGATCTCTTCTTGTAGACAGGTATGCTTTGCATGACATCTAGTCCCTAGAATGTTGCCTTACGCATTTTGGTTAGTCCAGAATCTATTGTTAGCATGGTGGGATTTGTACGCACTCCTGAGTTATTTTATATGCATGGTAAAAGGGTTATGGGAAATCTTCATCGGATTCACATCCTGAAAGTCTTGACATTAGTTAATAAGAAAATCATAGAGAGCAAGTAATTGCATGATCCTTGAGAATGGAGCGGTTGCACTGGTTATTGGCCATATTTGAAAATGAAAAGAATGTTCCAGTTCCAGAACGTCTCTCCCATTCAGGAAATCAAAATGGATGGAAAGGTGAAATAAGTACCACCGTGAAAATTAGCTAAGCTTAAGGTTCACGGTGAAAGGAGTACCGCCTTCCCCATCTTCAAAAAAAAGAGAGAAAGAAAAATTGGAGAATGGAGAATTCTAGGATTTGGAAGATTGTGCACAATATAGCAATTTTGGTCTGATACACTCAGTGTCGTCTCTCTGTTTCTCCCAGAAATCATCGGCTTGATTTTATTCCAAAGCACACACTTCACAACTGACAAGAGATTGAAGGATTGAATCATGGCGAGTTAGATTTTCTCAGACACCCCGTGCCTTGCAAGTAAAATGCTTCGAGTAAAGATGAGTCCCAATTTTTCTAACCAGAGATTCTATGATTCTCAAATGCACTAAGGCATTCATCCCAGCGAGTCCCCATTTTTATGCCTTGCATGCCCATCCCTACATTTTGTTATCAAAATGTTGGGTCCCCCTTTTCACTTTTGGTTCTTCCTTTGTTTCTTTTTGGTATTCCTTTTGTTTTCTCTGGCCTTTGCCTCCGTGTGGCTGTTGTTGTCACTTTCTTTTATTTTTCCACCCTCCGAGACCCAGTCCCGAAGTTTTTTGTTCTTTTGTGTCAGCCAAATTCCAGACCCCGGGATTCTTGTGTCGTTACATCCTCTTTAGTGGGAGGGTGCGGTTGTGTAGAATCCCCAGGCCCAGAGTCTGGAGGCTTGCCTTTTCTTGGGGTTTGAAAAAGGGAATGGTGTGTTTTAACCTAAAGGGATATAAATTTAACTTCACTTTTCATTGTTACACTTACCGCGAACAATTTACCCTCGGAGCAAATTAAGGGTGAATTGTGCATTTAACAGCAAGCTAAATGCAATTTTCTTTGAGCGATTAAGAGTGATTTGGAGTTCAGACCTATGTGCATTCAAGGTATCCTACAGGGTTCTTGATGTGTTTGTGGTTTCAAAGAGCTTTTCATTTGTAGAGCACCTCCTGTGCCCTTCCTTTGGCATCTCTAGTTTTAGGTAGGTCCGCTTCTGGCCCTCCTCTTGCCTTTTTGGTTTTGTGTTTTGTTTCTTTGTTTTGGGCTTTTGTTTGCTTTATTTTTTGGTCTTTGTCGTCACCTCCTGTTGGTGGGATGGCTCTGCAGGAATGTTGTCTGCCTTATGTATAGTTTTGGAGTAGTGTAAATGTCTATAAATCTTTGTAAATTAGTAAATAGCAGTCTGTAGGTTAGATGCAATGTGTTTGCGTTTGTTCGGGCCTGTGTAAATGGCATCCTTTGGCCTCTTGTAAATAGTGGGTCATCCGGTGTAGTCTCTATATAGTCATCTATAAATGCATGTCCAATCTATACATTCCTTCGAGCCCTACCCATTCCATGATGAGCTCGCCGCGCCCTCTGCATTGTTTAACCAAATTTGAGCTTGTCCGCCTGGTGTTCACTGGACTCGACCTGGTCACCTCGCCTGTTTGAGTTGTAGCATTTATCTCTCCTTCATCACTTTATTATTCATGGTGGTATCAATTCCCCATGCATGAGCATTTAAAATCATCCCAAGTGGCATTCACTCCATTCGTGTTGACACAACCATCACCATAAATGCTATTAATCTATTTATTGCATGACCACATGGCAACCCACATCAGCCCAGTACGGCAAATTGCTAGGTCATTTCAATAATGGTTAGTTTCTCTAGACTCTGGGTTCCATGCAATCCCGCAGTCTTCATCTCATTTGTCGCATGAACCAAAATCCCCGGGACCCACGGGTGTTGATCAAATTCAAAATAGTTATTGTTTATTGCATTTCTAGGATTTGATATCAACTAAAATCTTCTTGAGGACAGGTGCAAAATGGCGATGAAATCCCCAGAATCTAGGAATTTATTATATTTAATTATTTGCATTAATAGTTGTCTGATCTTGCAGGTTACCAACAACTCATCAAGCAACATGTCTAAGGTATCTTCCCCTCCCGAAAGTTTGAAACTCCCGTCCACCTCAAAAAGGGTGGCCACCAAGACAAGGGCCAAAAAAGCACGGGAAAAGCTCCCTCTCACCACAAAATATCTGAGGGATGGTGTCATCATAGAATCCAAAGTAGATTCCAAATTAAAACTGATCACCAACACAGAGGTCAGACTATGGGCCGACTTACAGGGCCTGGTCAGGACAATGTTCACTCAACATTCTGTCGAAGACAATATGGAAAAAAATGTGGCCACCTTCGACATAATCAAGGCCACCTATTTTCCTTACTCTGTGTATTCCCTGGAGCTGATTCTCTCCCTGGCTGAACACCACAACACAACCATCCAGGCTATTATACTTGTTGCCTCCCTTCCAACGGGCTACCCAACACCCCTAGTGTCTCTCGACGCTGCTAATTTTGCTTCAAGACTGGGAATCCCCCAGTTCACAAATTATATTTTCATCTCCCAGGCCACGTCACTAAAATAATTCAACAAAGTTCAACCGGCTGCCCGACAGCACCTTAACACCCACTGGCTGAAAATGCTGAAAAAATATTATAAGAAGATGAAGTTGGAGATCCCCTGCACAGACTTCAAGGAAAGCATACAAGCGGGGATCATCTTCCTATGTCGGGTCTTTGGGGAACCACATGCCCAAGATTTTTCAGCCTAGATGTACTATTTTTTGTTCAACATCACCACCAGTAGACATAATTTTGATTGGGCAACTATTGTTGCCAATCATGTGGACTTCCAACTAAAAAAGGTCAGACAAACATCAAAGTTCCACATGAATTCATATTTTATTTATGTACTGGCACAACAGAGACCCAGAATTCAAGGTTTATTTATAGTGGGAATCCTTGGGACAGGGATTGGCTAGAGTGCTTCTTGGGATCAGTTTCCCCACATTTAATGGGAAGCCAGCTTCCCCAATTTTTGCCAAGTAAATGACACCTTCGTTTACTATAATATTTTGATACCCACTCAGGATGCTGATTACCAACTGTCAAAGGAGGAAATGGCCTTGGTGAGTTCTTACAACCATTATTTCATTCAATTTTGGTAACATTCATAGATTCGGGTGACCAGGTTCTCCAGCAAGCCCTACCTATTGCCAAAACACTACGGGGATAGGATATTTTTTATGGAATACTGCAGGCAGATCCTGGAGGTTCATACATTTTATGGGGTTAAGAAGGTTACCACCATCCCCTTCCTGATCACTTGCAGGAATTATACTTGCATCCTTGTAGTAGCCAAAGAGGCCGATAATGAATTAAAAAGTTTGGGGCTAGTAGAGTTCTACTTGGCGCGGGTGAATTTTGATCCACTGGGAAAAATAAATGCAATATTACCTTGGGCATCATCGCCTCATGAGCCTCACATTGAGTATTTTTGGGCATACTTCCAAGATGACTTTGAAGTCTAGAGTTGACATTATGAGGATGACTAAGGGAATGATGAAGCGCATGGGTCTCCGGACCTTCCCAAGGGACTTCTTAGATACCGGGCCTATGGAGGACCCAGAATATAAATCAAAAGGGATTGACAAGATGGCTCTCCCTCCTATGGATTGGGAAACCCCAAAAATTTTGACAATAGAGGACATCACCAAGGATGTGGTGAAGCGGAGTCACGAATATTAGTTACGGGTTTGCAAAAAGAACGCCCGTCGAGATGGTCCAATTTTGCGGGGATCCGCTTCTGGCTCCGGAATGGCTAGACAGAGCAGAGATAAGGGGAAATCAAAGGAGAGCACCCCATCCCTAGTCCCATCCTTGGTCCCATCCCCTATATTGGAACAACTTCATACCCAGCTAGAGTCATCTTGATAGCTGGGTGAAATAATCAGTGCCAGACTTTCCCTCGGTCTCACAGTCGCTCTGGTGGGATCTGCCCTCCCTGCAGGCTCCCCTTCACTTGCAACACTAATGATTTGGGAGGTGGAGATGAAGGATGAGGGTGCAACTATTTTGGATGTTAGGGCCCCACTACAAATAGGTAAAAGGAAGCAATGAGTAGATAATCCTCCACTGAGCATAGATGCAAGCCCCTGACCATTGAGCAATATTCTTGTGGAGCTTATCCCTTCCTCCCACGAAGCAGAAGATCATCCAAAGGCTTCCCCTCCCCATGATATTTTTTATGACATCTTCTAGACCCATCGTGACCTTGTGAATCTGCAGGAAGATGTAGAGAGGGTGGTAGAAGATATTTCTACACAAGAGGCAAAGAATGTCCCCGGGGAGGGGGAGAGGCAAGAAAAAAGAAATTGCCCCAAAAAAAGAGACCCGAGAACAAGAACAGGAAAGCACACTAGGTGCAAAAGAAACATCGGTCCTAGGGACTGAGACAGAAGAGATTTAGACACAAGATGAGAAGCCGACTATGGCTAGGGAAATTGGACCTTCAGGAACAACCGTACCCCTATTCGTCATGCTCCAAATACCTCCAGACACCCTAGGTGATCAAGTACCCCAGAATACGACATTTGGCAAGGTGGTCTTTGTTAGGGTTTTTACTTGCAGGGCCTCTAAAGGATGCTTGAATACTTAGAAAACTCTATGACTCCCAAATCCTTTTAACATTCTGACTCAAGCAAGAGAAAAACACTAATTATGAATTTTTTGATAACACTGGGGATATCTATTACCACCTCCTTCTTTTTTGAGATCCACTGACTCAGGCAAGTTTTACCTATGATTGATTACAGTTTTGACAATATTTTAGAGTGGATTGTACTTTATGTGTTGAATGCTCTATTTTAAATGGACATGTATATAACAATACAGATGACTATGACTATTCTGAGAAAAATCTTCGCAATCCAAATCAATAGCTTAATGATAGAAGACAAAAACATAATTAGGCATTGCATTCTTCTTTCCTTTTACAACTCTTATGAATCTAGGAGGAATAACCTATTTGATTTTCTCTTTAAGAAATTAACAAATTTCAACTATGATCCTCAAGAACACAATTGATTCTACAAAATATTTTGAAAGTGATTGACATAAATAGTTTTTGAATGCTTGGATGATGATGAATCACTTGACAAATTCTAGACCAGTGTTTATCATTGGGCAATAGAGTCAAAAGATATAAATCCATAGAGATATATAAACAAGAATACTATAGGATGCCTTACAACCTACATACAACTCAGATAAAGTGCCTTGCAAACTATCCTGTCACTTCTACAATATTGTATCAAATCCTCAATCACTGCAGTACTCTCTGAAACTACTCACAAAGTTTAATT
>MU224239.1:430663-446019 GCA_018584345.1 Thuja plicata
GACATACCTCTTCATCCAGCCTTATCTTCTGAAATAGCTTGTGCATAGCTCTCTAAAATCTTGTATTAAACTCTGTGACTTCTTCATTATAATTCTTTTTAATATTATTGAACTCATTCAATAAAAACCCTTTATTTGTTTTGTCTCCACACTGATCTTTAAACAATTCAATCAACTCATCCAGAGAAACAACAGATCCATTAGATAGGCTTCTAAACTATTCTCTTGCATCTTCAACTAAGGACTGAACAAATAATTTCATCAATACATCTTCATGAGTGATATTTAGATCATCAACAAAATCAATGAATTTTCTTAGATGTGTTTCACAAGATATAACATTATTACCTGCAAACTTAGGGAGTTTTTCTCCTATATCACCCACATCTTTAGGAAAAACATTAGGATATCCAAGGATACCAAAAAAATTAAATTATTTGTACCTTTTAGTGTGCAATGGTTTCCTTTGAAAGCTATCATCCTCTTTAGTAGTAGTGGCCCTTGTTTTAGAAGCAGTAACATTCTCCGGGCCAGCATAAGCATATTTTGAAGACTGTAAAAAATCTATTTTTTTCTTCATTTCAACAGTGGCAGCCTCCATTTGTGCTTTTTCCAACATTTTTTCCATAGTTTCTTTTTCAATTCTCAATTTTTCCAAATCAATGTCCAACTTGGACATTTTCTCGGTTAAAGGCTTTTGAAACTTAGGTTCTTGATTCCTACTTTCACTCATCTTTTGCTTTCCTTTATCCTTTTGTGAAATAGGAGCCTTATGAGTGACTAATATTTCTTGGTCCCTCTAAGACCTCTCTGTATCTTTTATACTTTGATGCTTTGAAGACTTTCTTCTATTCTTATCAACATTCTTAGGGTCAATCCTTTTCTTTCTCATTTCTCTCTCTTTCTTCATTTGTTGAACTAGGGTGAGCTGTTTCAAGATGAACTTCTCTTCATTTGCTAGCATATTAGAGGGAGCATCTTCTGAATCTGAACTGGATGAACTAGTCTCTTCTCTCTCATTTGAAGTAGAAGTGACTATGGGTGTTTCTAGTACCCTTTAAGCTGCTTCCTCATATTCTAAAGTATTTCCATCATGAGACTACTGACTTGCATTCATTTCTCTCCTAACATTACCCTCTTTACCTCTTGGAGGGGTCTCATCCATGTTAACTAGATTTCTCTTTTTTCTCCAAGACATATCCATCCTTGAGGATGATGAGAGTCCACCATATAACACCTTTTCAGGATCTGTTCTCATCCTTGACCTAGTATTCATTCTGAAAGGTATTCACTTTCTTTGCACTAGTCTCAGAGATTTTCTTTTAGAGTCGCCACCCAATAACTTGGGATAAATGAACACTTATAAAGGGATAACTATGAAAATAACCACCGGAAAAGATTTGTATAAATTTTGAAAACACCAGAGATTTCTGACTACTTGCACTAGAGATATTCTGAAGCTTCTTAACCAAACTCTATCATCTCTATCCCTAGCGGAGTCACCAATTTGTTAGGGTTTTTACTTACAGGGCCTCTAAAGGATGCTTTAATACTTAGACAACTCTATGACTCTCAATTCCTTTTAACATTCTGACTCAAGCAAGAGAAAAACACTAATTGATGAGGTTTTTGATAACACTGGGGATATCTATTACCACCTCCTTCTTTTTTGAGATCCACTGACTCGACTAGGTTTTACCTATGACTAATTACAGTTTTGACAATATTTTAGAGTGGATTGTACTTTATGTGCTGAATTCTCTTTTTTAAATGGACATGTATATAAAAATATAGATGACTATGACTATTCTAAGAAAAAGCTTCGCAATCCAAATCAATAGCTTAATGATAGTAGACAACAACATAATTAGGCATTGCATTCTTCTTTCCTTTTACAACTCTTATGAATCTAGGAGGAATAACCTATTTGATTTTCTCTTTAAGAAATCAACAAATTTCAACTATGATCCTCAAGAACACAATTGATTCTACAAAATATTTTGAAAGTGATTGGCTTAAATAGTTTTTGAATGCTTGGATGATGATGAATCACTTGAAAAATTCTAGACCAGTGTTTATCCTTGGGCAATAGAGTCAAAAGATATAAATCCACAGAGATATATAAACAAGAATATTGTAGGATGACTTACAACCTACATACAACTCAAATAAAGTGCCTTGCAAACTATCCTGTCACTTCTACAATATTGTATCAAATCCTCAATCACTGCAGTACTCTCTGAAACTACTCACAAAGTTTAATTCTCCCCTTAGAAGAAACTTGCAGATAATTAGATAGCTACCTAATAGCCAATATGTTTAACATGCCTTACAAATTAAACATAAAAGAGTGCATTAAATAAGTAAAGAGACAACAACAATGTAGAGTAAAGTTGCACTATATATTTATTCATATATTCTGCTTCAAGTACATATAAAGGTTAAAATCTCAAAAAAACATAGACTGAAATCTAAAAGTCTGTCTTACAATTATATTTCATCCCCTTTCAATTACAATTTTGATCCTATATATAGGCCCTTAACCATCTTGGAATCCTTTATTTTAGGATGCAACAAGCTTCGGATGGTTTAAGGAACCTTACCCTAAAGTTACAGAAAAGACAAAAGAAAAGAATGAAGAAGCGGTGGGAGGACAAAAGTAGAGGATAAAAATTTGATATTCTTTGTCCTTTCTGGAATCTGGCGCCTTTGTCTGACAATGTTCAGGATAGCTTCTGGTATTTGCAGCAAGACTAAGTGACCGCCATTACAGGATAACTTACACTTATCTCCATAAATAGCTAACCTCCCTGTGCTCAATGATCAGGCGCCAAGTGTTCCCCTCTACTCTTCATCAAGAATTTCCTCCTCAATTTCAGGCTTCTTCTCTTGGGCCTAGTTGTCAGGTCCCATTCTATCACCTCATCTTCATTTGGCCACTTGAAGTCCTGAGTGCTTTGCACCTGTGCCTTTTGCCTTTCCCACCTGACATCAGTGATGCTCTTAACATCCACTAGAAATTTATTGATGTCAGTTTCAGCTCTAAAGGCTTCATCCAAAATCTTATTAAAACCTTCTGAATCCAAATCAGATCCTGAAATGAAAGATTTATTACTAGGCATCTTACTGTCAAAATCATTCTTCCAGGCCTCTAAGGCCTTTACCTGGTCATCTTCTCCTTTAAGGGGAGGAACAAATCTGTTGAAGTCTGAAGAAAATAGGCTCAACTTAGCCTCTACTTGGTTCAACTTGCCTTTGAAGAATGACAAGGCCACATTAACCATTTTAACCTCATCTCCTACCTCTGTCACTACCTCAGGCAAATCTGACCTTAGGGGCTGTAAAAAGGCAAGTTTCTCAAACAGTTGCACCCTAGGAGACCAATTAAAAAAATAAGGGTTTAATATAGCAAGGTACCCTATTAGCTTTGTGTGTAGGGTGGGAAACTTATTATATGCATTGAGGATGACATCTATCTTATCCTTCTATATATCAATTCTATGTTGCAAAATGCACCTAAATGCATTCAAGGCTATCTCATTCTTCTTTTCTCCCATGTCATCCTTTTCAACCACCTCCTCTAATTTTGCTTTCTCCTCAATTTGCAAAGGTTGTTGTGAAGGTACATACACTACTTTAGGCTTTTCTTCTAATTGCTTCATTAGCTCAGCAATCACCTAATTTTGTTGGTGTATCTTGATGTGGTACATCTCCCGATCTTTTGCCAAAGCACTGGTCTCTTCTATCAAAATGATAAAATTATCAGACAGTTGCTTGGTCTTGTCCTCATTTAAGTGTGCCCAGTGTGTCATAATCTGGGATGTCTCTAGATCCCCTATATTCTGCACCCACCAAACCATCTGATTTCCCACCATATTCTCCTGGATGTTTACCAATTGGGGTTTCTGATCTTTTGGGCAAAGGCTCCACATGGAAAAAGCTTGAGACTTTGGGCTATACCCAAAACCCTTTATCATGTCTCCCAATTGTACTTCACTTTCCATTTTCAAGTTTGGTTGCTTCCTTATCTGATCAATGATAAAAGTTGAGGCCAAGTCCCAGCCCTCAGCAAGCAATATGCCACTATTTAACACCATCTGCCTGGCCTCATCTAGTGAGATATCCTCACTGTTTGGGTCATATGATTGTAAGGCTAATAAAGCCTCATTAGTGACAGTCTCTTCTCCATCAATCTTTAGTTGAGACCTTATTTCCTCCTTCTTAAGCCACCTTAGAAAATCTTTAAATTCAACAGTCTTGATGAAACTATCATCACTTAAAAACTTTTGCTGATGTATTAATATTTCATCAATACATGACTTGAGAGGCAACTCAATATTTTCCTCTTCATCTAATTGTTTCTTCTTTCCTTGTCTGATCAATTTTCTTAGGTTATGGTCATATAACCTATTCCTAGGAATGAGAGCACTTACTTTATCCTTTTTATTTTCCTACCTAACAGTTGAAGGCTGGCCTATGTCAATTTTTTGTCTCTTGGCTGAAGGCTCCTCTACATCGTCTGGCTGGGAGACCTCTATTAGGTCAATAATATGGCCCTCTTCTCCTTGCAACTGTGGTGCCTCTACAACATCTTTTTGAGGCTGATCATATTGAGGTGGATGGGCATAGTCACCATCACTACCACTTTCATATTCTAATTTTGAATGATCAAGCTCTTGAGCTCCTTTTTTATCTAGCACATTATCAAGTTGTTCACAAAGCACATAGAAATTATCAATCATGGATTTGATTCTATCAAAATAGGGAAAATCAGGGTAGAAGCCTCCAAAAGCCAACCCATTTCTCTTTATTTGTGTTTCTAGCTTTAGTAATTCCTGAATCCTCTCCCTTCTTGTTCTGATTTCATCTTCATCAAGAAGGTTTCTTGTTGCATCCTCTTCTATACATGTACAATGAACATTTGTATTAGGGATTGTGGGGGTTAAAAGTTTTCAGACTCCTGTCATGAAATCCTTAGGATCAATATATCTATATGAGGCTGCCCCCATTCTGCAGTTATCCAACCACTTGCTGACTATGTCAATGGCACCTTTGCCAATAGTGAAATTGAAAATCTTGAACTGCCTAGGGGTTAAGGTCCCCTTCCTGTGCGGTGCAAAATGCTCATTATCTGTCAATAAAAGCTGCCAAATGAATTCCATGGCAGAAACTCTTGATGGCACATGGTAGGGAAAGATATGGGGTGGATGTACACATCCATATACCCTAATCATGGTGAAGTTCTCTTCTAGGAAGAAGTCTCCCCAGTTATGATCTCCATCCCACTTATCTACATAGTCACAAGGCCTCAGTAGTTGGAGCACCTTGATTGGGAGCCTTGTCTTGCTGATGCCCATGCTCTGCATTATTGGATATACAATCTAGTTCTCAAATGCATAGTAATCACAATCCTTGGATGTATAGTTCCAAATCCTAACCCAAAACTGAATGGGATTAGGCTTGTCCTTAAAAATCCTTTGAGGATCCAAATTATTCACACCCATGAACCCAAAGTTAAAATGTAAGAGCAGATGCATCAGGATGGAATAGTGAAAGAACCTAGGCTCTTTCTCCTTGGGATCCTTCATCTTCTTCTGTGTTGCTAAAAAACCTTCATGCATTCTATCAATGATGTACTATATGTAATCATAGCTATTTCTAGCTAGAATGCACCTCTTGTAAATCCAATACCATCATCAAAACTCCAGCGTTTATCTTCTCGACTCCTCCATCTATCCCTAGCACTATACACAGGGCATAAGGAATATACTTAATATAGAAATGCAGGTCCTTGAAGAAATAGGGTGTTGTCCCAGGTATAGGATTAAGATGGTTCCTAACCTCCTTATGCATGTGTTTTTGCAATTGTCCCTTAGCAATTCTAGGCTTTAACCTATATCTCTCTTCTCGCCTAGTAATATCAATTTTGGTGGACGTGGTAATGTACAAGCCAAAGGCTTGCATAAATGATTTTATGTTCAGGATAAGCAGGGTAGTGCCATCATTTTTCTTAATTGTCTATGACAAGACATCATATTGACTGGAAAGACGTAACAACAAGTCTACATCTACATAGACATCAGGGACAATTAACCTAGCTAGACCACAAGTCCAAGGGTTTGATATTGGAATAGCCTTATCAGAATTGTGATAGAAGTAGTTGAAAAGAGAAAAAATTATTGATCCTGGAGTGATAGCATCCCTTATCTCATAGTAATCATCAGTCAACACATTTGCATTTGCCCTTTTGTTCTGTGTAGAACCTGGCAGCAATTTCAAAAATTCATCAGAATAATTCCTCTTCCCCTTAGCATCATCATCTATCTCGTCAGTTTTGCCACTGGTAGAAGCCACACTGACCACTCTACTCATCTTTTCTTTGTTTGAATCCTCTTTTCTTTACCGATATTGAAGCAAATCTTCTCTCAAGACTCACTTCTCCTCTCTATGCATTGTTCCCAACAATTCAAAACTTGACAATCAATTGAGGACTATGCAACTTAACCAATTTCTTCTCTCAATTCAGAAAACCTAGCACTTCTTCACTCTGTAACTTTGAATGCAAGATAAGTTAAAAAATGAGCCCTTTATGGTAACTGTTTCAAGTACATAGCTCATCATTTGAAAAATCATTAATTCTGTCTTCAATTCAACACGCTGTGAAATTTATTGAAAACCTAGTTGTAGTTCATGAGTGTGATAGGAAATCAAATTCATATATGTGTATCTTTAGAAAAATGCCTTTAAAATTTAAAGGAGATGAAATGCCTCTATGTGATTGGCTCTCCTTCAGACATCTCAGCTACCCTTTTTACATAGTAATCAATATCCTAGATTGTCATTAGACGCCAAATCATTCACTATTGTCATGTCATCAACTGCCGCCTTTTCTAAAATTTCATATTCAGCGACCACATGACTATGTATTATCTCCTTGTCATTGACCCAACTCTTTAATCCCTTAAATATTTTGGAGACCAAGTGACTATGTTATTTTATTTGCCTGGCTAACCATAGTTTATTTCTGGCGATCACGCGACTGAAGAAATCAAAGTAGTTGGATGAAAACTTAACTCACAATTTACTCAGAGACTCCATGACTGACGGTTACCTTTATCTTTTACAGTTATCTCCAAGTCACTGAATGTTACTTTTCTTTATGAGACCCTGCGACTAACCTTGGTTGCCTAATCGCTTGAGTATAAATTTTAGTTGACAAATCTTTCAGAGACAACGCAACAAGCATTTTTCCCTTGATTCTCATTCAGAGACTACGCTACCAACCCTTATCTCCAAGTCATGAGTACCTTTTCCTTAAGGCTCTTCTAATTAGAGACTTTGCGACCACCATTTGTTCTATTCATCTTTGCATCTGATGGATCTACTAATTCGCTAAATATTCCTTAATACCTTTATATTATTTGGAGACTACGCAACAACAAAGGACCTTATACTTAGTCTCCTAATCGCCAAATGATCTTTTTCCTTTGGGAGACCACGCAAAAAACCTCTTAATCCTTTCACCTTTGGACATGTGTCTCCTTCCATCGCTTGTCTCTGAATCGCTGAATAAAAAATTGACTCACCATCCCAATCTAGTGACCACCCGACTGCCTTATATTCCAAACTGCATGCAGTTAGTCCTGAAGTCTCAACATCCTTCACTTAATTGTCATCTCTTTTGGAGACTACACGACATGAACTTTATACTTATTACATAACTACAATCCAATTCAGAGACTACGCGACTGAAGCAATCGCCAAGTCTCATAAAAATTCACTAACTGCTGGATCATTCATACAACACCGCGACTCATCTGTAGGCCCTTTTGCTAATTGCTGACATGTTTCTTTATTTGTAGACTTTGCGACTGAAGGGCTCCACCAAGTCTCATAAAATAAAAGGAATAATCTATTTCTTTGAGAGACATCCCGACACAATTCAATCGCCAAGTCTTGTAATAAAAAGGAATATGTTATTAGGATCACGCGACTAGGCAACTATGGTAAAAAACACATGACTTAAGTTTTTTCAAAAAGGTAACACCAAAATAGAAGCATGATGAACATCTTTAAGGGATTTTTCTCATTTTGGCTTAGACCAGGACCTAGGGTTTTGAGGTTTTACATTTTTACATGGATTTTGACCTGAAGACCCTGAAAATTTCAACAAAGATATTACAAGGAACTGAGAGACTTCTGGCTTTAGGCAAGAAAATAGCATGAGGATCACAAAATTTTAGGGCAATGGACCAGGAGCAGGAATACAACCAACAGTCTTCGTAGCACAACAATCAAATCCAGGTCTGACACCTTTGCCCCCTCTAGAAAATAGGCCCCCAGAGGAGAATGTCTTGGCAGACAACGCCGAAGAAATTCAGAAGCAATAGAATGTGGGGGAGAACCCCAGAAATATGGACACAGATACCACAGATTTGGGAGAAGTGGGAAACCCTGGTGATAAATAAAAAGAGTCCATGGTGACTAGAGACACTGGGGAAGCACAACAAATTCTTGAGGAGGATCCAAATGTCCAAGACCTAGCAATAAGACTAGCCCCGCCACCACAATGGCTGGTAGAATCTAGGAAGAGAAAGGCCCCAATGGCAATGAGAGCCCCTCTCTCTTTGGCTGAGATGATGGCCCAAAACCAAGAGTCCCAGAAGCTTAAGAAGGCTCGAACCCTTCATACCATTCAGACTGGTCTGGGAGGAAACACCATCGTAGTAATAGAGACGCCTCCCCCAGATGCAGAAGAGGTAGCAGCAGGAGCTGTGGAATACACCATCACAGAGGTACATCTAGGGAGGAGGGATAAACAGGGAGAATTGAACCTGTTGAGAGAAGCTAGCTAGGTAATTGAGGTCGGATATGATAAGCATGCCCAGAAGATAAAAGAGGCAAAAGAGACAAATGTCAATCTCCTCGGGGTTCTTACAGAACTAACACAACTATTGACTGCAATTTCTCTAGAGGCCTCCACATCTAGAACACTGCTTTCACAGGGTGATATAGACACACTGAGAACAATGAAGAAAAAAGCGCAGGCAGTAGATGATTGGGTCACACTCCCGGACCTCCACCAGGTCAATAACATCTTGGGACAAGTAAACGATGTTGTTTCCTAGTGGGAGGGGGAGATAGAAAAATATGAAGAGTGGAAGAGAGAACTAGAAGAAATAATGAATTTCAAGGAAGAAATCATCATGGAGATGAGAATTTTGGGGGATGAAGATTTTGGGTACCTTCAGGCCCAACACTCCAGACTTGGTCATAAAGTCGAGACATGCAAGCAACTGGTAGCAGCCCTGAAGGGTAAAGTCCCGACAATTCAAAATTCTTTAAATTCATATGTGACATTTGTTACAAGAGTTTTGGCAGTCAATCCCTTCAGCACCGAGACATGCGCTCCAGTGGATTTTAAATTCTGAGTAAATTTGACAAAATAATGGACCCCCAGAGATTTTGATGGAGTGAAGATGTCGTGTCTCACCCAAGTGGTGCTCTGGGCCCACAATGCAGCAAAGATGACTTTAGAATTCAAAGAGGGGGCCCGGGATGTGGCCGATCAGTTGGAGGTAGCCAAGGATTGCCAGGATTGTATAAAATAAATAGATGAGGAGGGAATTCTCCAGATTTTGGAGGTATTCTAAAAATGTAAAGAGCAGTAAAATCTTTCGATCTCTGGATATTTTCGCCAGCAGGGCAAAGTTTTGAAGATTTGTTATTCTTTGAGTGTAAGCTCTCAGACTCCAGAATTTTGGGTCCCAATTTGGTATTCTTTTGCAGCGATCTGCATCAAGGTTCCCCGGAGCTGACCGATCGTTGTTAGCAATTAATAAGGGTCAGAATGTAGGTGATCTAGATAATGACAGGTCTGATAGATGGGATAATTCTGACAGATGTCTTCTTATTCCCCCAAGGCACAGCTCCCACATTTACTACCTAATGCACCTCGAAGACAGGGAGCCGCAATCAGAATTGATGAGGCGTATGGCCTAAGCTGCCGGAACAAGAAAGTTTCTTCCATAAGTACCACAACCCTCTTCTCTAGGATGATTATTATAGATTTCTCCATTTTCTTCTTCTTCTAGCTTGTCAAAGCTCTGCACATCCTAAGATGATTGTAAGTGGTGCAGGTAGTATCGGCCATGAATATTGTATTTTATTAGCAAGTGTGCAGTTAGATAAGGTCAAATTTATGTATAAATAAGAAGACCGATGCCTTCACAAGGGTTGGTGAAATTGAAGATTTTGCAATCCAGTAGTAATAGCATTTCTCAAGTTCTTTGCAGTCATAAGTTTGTTTCTAATCAGTTCTTTGTAGCTTAATTCTCCCTTAGAGCCATGAATTTACTCGTCAGTGATGCTGGAATCATTTCAAGTTAATGAAAGAAAGAAGAACAACTTGTGCCCATGTGTTATGTGTTGTTCTGATCTCCGAAGTTAGCGAATATCTTTTGTGTTGAATTTCTTCTTATGTCCTTTGCTCTGGTGTATTTCATTTAGTTAAATAATCTCATCTCCCTTTGCTACTGAATATATATGAATCACTGATTCCTTGTGTATCCGGTATTTAGATTTACTTTCTTGCATTGGAGCATTGTTGATGTTTGAATATGTATCGCATGACTATAATTAGAAATATACTCTAACTCTAGTCTATCTTTTATGATTTCTTTGGTAAATCTAAGATGCTTGCAAGAAGCCTCATCCCCTTTTGAAATCCTCAAAAGCGATGAGGTAAAACTGGCTATCCCCTCAAACAACAGTCACCTGCCCAGCTTATCTCCCCCCGCACCATCGAGACCCGACTACCAGGTGCTTGGAGGCTAGGAGAATTCATTCTCTGGTAAACCTCTACACACAGAGTTGGCCGGTACTCTGGTACCCGGTGACAACTTATCTTTGTTGGCGGAGCCGGTCACAAATTCCTGTCAACACTAACCAAGTCAAGTTTGACTCCATACATGCATAAATTGAAAGAAAATTCAACGTTGGCCCCATTCACATGTCACTATGCAGGGTCAACATGAGGAAACACCAATTTTTTGGGAATGAAATAACCAAAGATATGATCAAATAATATCTAATCATAAATAGTTTTAACATCGTGAATTAACAACATTAAAAGTAAATCATGAATTAATTATGTGATGGCATAAAAATGAAAAACATCATGAATTAATTATGTAATGACATAAAAATTAAAAAAATTATGAATTAATTATGTAACCATATAAGTCAAATATAATTCTATCAAGAAATCAATATCAGATAGATATTATAATCGCAAAAATCATACATTTCAATGTCATTGATCTTCTTCATCATCCTACTCTCTATTTGTATCATCCAATCCAGATTTGACATTGTAAGGATTGGTCATATCATCATCGTCGTCACTGATATCAATTTCGATAATGCATCATCCACACGGATATCATCTTCATGAACATTAACTCCTATACCATCATGATCTAGTTCCTCTTCTTAGATATCTTCGTCAGGAACATCATCAACTAACTGTTGATCCTGACCAATTACATCATGTTCTAGTTCTTTGGTATCTTCTACTTCCACCAATATGTGTTAGGGGTTAATTTTACTTGGTTTTAGCACTACAGTGACAAACCTTATGGTTTAGGTTCCATAAAAAAAATATACTCATTTTTTTTATCTTCCTATTATCATATTTATATTAATTAGGTTTTTCAAAGATCATGTAAATATTCATTGCTAATGAAAATACACAAATTGATTTGTAATAGATCCAAGGCAAGGCTCAAAGAGCCTCATCTTTTGAAACCATTAACTAAAGAAATGATAAGAATAATATATGAAAGAGATGAATAATAAGGCAACGTGTATTATTAGGAAGGATGAGATGCCTTTATATAGCATGACCTCATGTTTGAGTCTCGAAACCCTCCCATATTGTCAAAGCGTGCATCTAGGCTAACCATGTCAAGTTTCACTTTTTTGGAGCCTTCAAAATTTTGATTTTATCCATCACCTACCATAGGTCATCACCAAGTTTTTGTATTTCATATTCCTTCACAAAGGTTGAAGCTACAAATGTTTTCTTATACAAAATTTCACAACAATACCCTAGATAAAATGTCTATTTCCACCTATCTGAATGTGAATGTTTTCGATTGAGGTTAAAGCAGTTTTTGAAGGGAACCGTAATACTGTACATTAGAATAAAAGATAGGTAGTAAACAACACAACAAAAAGGATCAGTTGGGGGAAAAAGATGGAGACAATAGGAGCCCCCCAACACAACCAACCAACAAAAAGAATCTAAATAGACAAAAAACACACGAACACGAGGAACAACACAGCTAAGTCACTTTTTCCATAATCTCTGCTGAGTCAGCCGTCAGCAAGTCATATTGTTGGATGGCATCCCTGAGATCCTTGATTTCCTTTGTGTTGACAGCTTTCATCTTTTTAGCACTCTCCCTAGTACAAGATCCTTATCTGAATGTGAATGTTGTGAAGCATATTTATCATAATTATCCTGAAAAACCATCCCCATTTTTTTTGTATCCCTATACATTAAGACATAATTCATTCTTCATAATCCTTTTGAATAAATTTTCTTAATGTTAAAATAGACTTCTATTCATATGCTTTTTGATGTTTCACAAAAGTTAAAAAATGAAGGATGTGGAATAGAGAACTTTTCGCTGGGTCTAAAAACATTAGGTGTGAAATAGAAAACCCATCATTGCTTCACAGGAACAAAATATAATGGATGTGAAATATCAAAAATATCGCTATTTCACGAAGGGAAAAAATAATAGTTGCGAAATAGAGAACTGAGTGCTATTTTGTGAAGGGCATTAGCTTACACTTGTGAACTAGCGAAAAGGTTTCCATTTCACAGGAATTAATAAAGTGGGTTTGTGAAATGGTGTCAATAGTATTTAAAAGGAAAAGACAACCACCTTTCTGATCAAACAATACACACATGCGGAGTCCCAAAAGGAATTAAATGCTACAAACTTGAATTAAAGGAGTTGGCATTTGATTTTAATCATATTGGAAGTATAAATTGAGTGTCCAAGAAGTGCAAAAGTAGGAGCCGAGCTGGTGTGGGAAAATTAGCAAAATGTCACAGGGAGTTGGGCACTACAGAATAGAGATAAAATGAGTAAGCGCATCTTCTTATCCACTATTTGAATTGCATTTAAAAGAAAAAATTCCTAGGAAGAAGAATGACGATATAGGAAAAAATGAATAGCCCAAGGTCTCTTTATAGAAATCCCTTCTAGATGCATTACCAAGGTCTGTAGATACCAGAACTAAAATAATATTTCTGGACACCTAGGGAGAATGTAGAGATGCTAACATTCCTCACACTAGTAGATCCCCTTTCTGGCATTTTTATAATAATAGAGATGAGAAAGTGCCTCGGTCCAACCCCTGGAAACTTGATTTAGCGAAGGTTATAGTTCCAAATGTGTTTATAGATATAGAACTTATTGATTTTTTGGCTTGTAATTATAAAAAATAAATCAAAAAAGTCACATGAATCTATGGAAACCCTATTTTGGTAATCAAAAGATCATACATTGAAGAATGTTTTGGCCTAAATAGGAAAGAACTGACCAAGATTGATAGGGAAGGATACCCAATGTATTATGAAAGGATGGTAAATATTTGTTGACTACAAGAGGTAGCATATTTCAGGAAAAGAGGCAAATATAATAGACCAATAGCTGTAAATGGTAAGGCTCCATTTCCTACACTTGAATTTATGAATTTTTTTTGGAAAATGTATCATGGTTGGTGTCTATTTTATGGTGATAATCATAGAAGTAGAATGTCATTGGACTTAATTTATATTTCCATTAGGATCCAAAGCCCTAACAACAACATAGAATTTGATATTGATAGTGAGCTTGAAAGAATTCTGCATAATCAGTTGGTTTACTGGAATACTACACTAGTAAAATTGGCCCCTATTTTTGACAAAAATTGGTCGAATTATCTACGTAGATTGGTCGAAAGACCCACAAATTGCTTTGTCGGTATTTTTATCGTCGAACAATCGACACATTCTTGTTAACGTCAAAATTTCTACACAAACTTGGTTGAAATTAGCATATTCAAACGCCCACATTATTTGTCGAGAAACTGTGCCCAACGTTCGTTGAAATGTTTGAAAAGTTTCAACCAAATTTAGTCAAAATGTTTGAAAATTTTTGACACAAAATGGTCGAAACATTTCGACTAAACTCTTTCTGTTTCGACCAGGATGCCAAACCCACGACGCAGACTTTCAACACAGAATGGTCGAAACATTTCAACCAAACCCTTTATGTTTCAACCAGGATGCCAAACTCGCGACGAAAGCGTTCAACCAATTAATGTCAAAATTTTGATTACAATTGACTTTTAAAAAAAACAAATTCTAAAACCAAATAGCCTCAGTTTTGGTACTCGGCTTCAATAGAAGATGGACCAATAAAAAATTGCTTCTTGCTCTCTAACAAACAAGTCTTGAACCAAGTGAGAAGCTATAAGTTCACGACTTCAACTTATAGCTTCTCACTTGGTTCAAGAATTTTTTGTTAGAGAGAAAGAAGCAATTTGTTATTGGTCCATCTTCTATTGAAGCCGAGTACCAAAACTAAGGCTATTTGGTTTCAGAATTTTCTCATTGAGTTTGGTATTCAATCTAAACAACCATCAATCATATTTTGAGACAACCAATGTGCTACTCAAATCTCATGTATCCCAATCCATCATCAAATGACCAAGCATATTGACATCTAGATACACTACATTGGGGATCTCATTCATGGAAAAGTCATCAGTCTACTATTTCCCAACATCCAAGCAAGTTACCAATATTTTTACCAAAACCTTCACGTAAAGAAAGTGTTCTTATTTGTTAACTTTGTTGGGGGTGTGAGAGGCTTCATCTTGTGGGGGGCATACCTGGTCTTCTTGTGCCTTTATCCATAGATTTTAGTGGACCTTTGGGCTTCATGGCTCTATCCTAGTCAAAAAATTTCCCGTTGTGCAACCTACAAAATTTTTGGTGCTCATCTTCATTCTTTTCCTTCCAGAGATAGAATTGTTACATATTATGTTTTTTAAAATAAGAATTGTTGTATGGGGGAAAATGAAACAAAAGTGTAACTTAGTTATCAGAAAACTCTTTGATTTCTTTATGGATTGATAATATTTTCCTCATATGATGTATTCAACATTAACCAATATTACTGAGAGGAGATACACACATCCACAATATCATGCAAGAGAGAGGGGGCATCGGGGGATGCATGGGGAGGGGTGAGTACAAGGAATGTACCAATCATCACATTCACACCTTAGAG